>JAWPHD010008290.1:0-117077 GCA_037043455.1 Cyrtodaria siliqua
ACTGATAATTTGGAGAAAAAATTCTTAGCTGCCAACTATTGATTAATAACATATTTAAACAAACTGCGCATCCTTAAAAAACAGACATGATTCAGAATCGCAACATTTCTTGAAATAATATATCCCATAGGGCAACATCTACCATAGGGCAACATCTACAGTCCTGTAGGGCAACATCTACAGTCCTGTAGGGCAACATCTACAGTCCTGTAGGTAGGGCAACATCTACAGTCCTGTAGGGCATCATCTACAGTCCTGTAGGGCAACATCTACAGTCCTGTAGGGCAAGTATTTGTAGCAATTAATAATGCTGCTTCAAACATTAACTCAAAAGGGGAGGAGTGGTTCAATTTTTTTTTTTTTTTAAATAATACCCTTCTTAAAGTAAAACAAGCACCAAATTTCGCTATAAAACCGTTCTTCCAAACTCTACCCATGTATTGAGGTCACACAATGATGCATATATGCTAATTAAAACTGTATATGTATCCACGGGTTCATAAAATACCCGCACATGAATATGTGTGAAATGAATTTAGAGTTGGTAACTTTTTATTCGAAGCTTCAAGCAATAACAAAAAGGCGATGTTTTTGGCTGGCCGGTTTTCATGTTTATATTGTATTTCTAGAATTAGGATTTGCAATTATATGTTAGTTTTATATATACCTTATCGTTCGTCGAATTTGAAGGTGTGTGCATATGTTGTAAAATTAGCGTGCTGTTGGCGGGTGAGTGACTTTAATGTTACTGAATGCAAGATTAAGCATAATGTTAAAATCTTAGATAATTATGAGGATACACTTTAAAGAGTATAAGGTGTCTAATATACTCAGTACATTTAAAAATGCAACATTTTTCTGTTTCGATTATTTGTAGTTCAAATCATGATTGTATTTTAAGTCAGTCCACAATTCTATATGTCCCAAAGGTTAACATATCATGGAGATAAACTGTCGCATAAGATTTGCTCTACTTCTTTCAGTTAAAACATATTTTGCGAGAGGACTTCAACTCCACACTCATGAAATTCAAAAAATACCAAGTGTTTTTCAAATATACTAAATGTAATATCTACTTACATATAATGTGTCACCTTATGTCAGTTGCGATGGTCACTGGTGGGTTGTAGAGTATAGCCATCCATTATCTCTGTAAATATACAAACACATAGGTTTTCTAGGAAGATGGATACTAAAGAGTTTTTGGAACAATAATGTTTATTACATTTTGTTACAGACAGCAGATTTTATGGATAACATATATTGACAACCATACCAAACAATATTTGTGTTAAACAGAAATAACAACATTTATCTGACAATATGACCCATAATAACACTAAATAACCGGTTGACCTTTCCTGAATTTTACTGACCACTGGCTTTGCCGGTTTATTTATTTTACCCAGTCATTAAATTTATGTGCTACAAATATGGGTTACTGAAAAATGTGTTCTTTGTTGCTCAATTTTGCGACCCTGAAATGTTGGGGGGAAAATAATTTTGATTACACATCTGTTATGTTTATAAATAAATTTGAAACAATTTGGTTATTTCTTCTATTAAATAATACTATATGTGTTTATGATAGTACTTGAACTAACTAAATGGGGGAAAAAATATTCATCATTGTTTGAGGCTGTCCACCTAGTCTTAAGAAATAATAGCAACGATATAAACCCTGTAAAACCTGCACACAGTCATGATTGTATGGACTCTTATGTCCCTTTTAAAGATTTAAAGAATGGGGAAAAAAAGTGAAGAAAATATTTGTTTATTTACAATAACAAAAAAGCATAGACACACAGGGTGTAGTTTAATTTTAACCCAATCTGTCTTTTTTGAGTGTGTTTTTTTAAGTTTGCTTTTCATTTGTTTAAAAAACTTAAACAATCTAAATTGTCTTCGTTTAATCTAATAAACCCCTTTTTAAAATAAAAATTGTTAATATTTTGGAATGTTCCAGTTTTTTTTAAAAAGAAATAAAATTGATTACTGAGTTTGTATGTTTTACTCTCAAGATGCAATGCAGATATGTTGTTTCAAAACAATCTTGTGTAAAATCAAATGTTTGTTTGTTTGTATGGTGTTTTACGTCATTTTCTAAACACTGACAAAAATGTGCCATTAACATTCAGAAACCTGTCTACATCAGTAAGTTAGAATTAGGGTCAACCACACAATTAATCACCTAAATAACCATGATCTCTTTAATCAAATATACTGGCCAGTGGATTTTGACAAAATATTGATTTGGATAATTGGTGGGTCACTCGGATAAAACGCTGGTGCTAAAGATAATCCCCAAATGAGGTTGATGACCTACTGAATCAAATATACAAGATTTACACAGCACTCAACACTAATTCCAAATATTTTTTATATTTGAAAGTGAAAATATGCATTATGTGGTCACGCCTTAATTCCATTAAGCGATGGGAAAGCTTATATTAGCACGATTTTATAACGGATATTTCGACAATAAAACACGTTTTTACTGAAAAAATGTGATAACCTGTTTAGAATTACCTATTACATGTTTTAATTTTATAATATGCAGACTTTTTAAGCCAAAGTTAAGGCCAACCCTGTTTTCGCTTCTTGGAGAATGGGTTGAAAGTTAATACTCGGACCACGTAATGTGTAAATTAAATCAATTGATAATAAATAGGCTTTTAATTGTAATAATACAAAATATTGCTTTACCTTAAATAAAATCCCAATTAATTATTTTATATATATTCCATTCAAGTCTACAAATTATACCAGTTATAACAGCTCCAGACAAAAAGCTGATAATGTGACATCGCACAATGGAAGATATTCTCGACAAATTAATGATTCCAAAGATGTACTCCAGTTTATCTAAAATCTATATTCCCACTTATATATTCTAAGTTATAGAAAAAAAAATACACAAAGAATAGTGTTCCCAACTCCAGTTTGGTCTCACAGAAGCATGAGTTAACCTTTATTGACTGTTTGTTACTAAATATGCAAGTGCAGATTTAGAGCTTTCTGCTAAGGTAAATGAGGATACAGGTTTGGTCTCACATCAGTAACATTTATTGACTGTTACAAGTCTTCTGCTGAGGTAAATGAGGATACAGGTTTGGTCTCACATCAGTAACATTTATTGACTTACAAGTGCAGATT
The DNA here is from genome assembly GCA_037043455.1 of Cyrtodaria siliqua. Classification (NCBI taxonomy): domain Eukaryota; kingdom Metazoa; phylum Mollusca; class Bivalvia; order Adapedonta; family Hiatellidae; genus Cyrtodaria; species Cyrtodaria siliqua. The sequence continues at coordinate 3,157 of JAWPHD010008290.1, forward strand.
CAGTCTCTTCTGCTAAGGTAAATGAGGATACAGGTTTGGTCTCACACCAATAACACATATTGACTTATACAAGTGCAGATTTAGTGTCTTCTGCTGAGATAAATGAGGATACAGATTTGGTCTCACATTAGTAACACATATTATACATGTGTAGATTTAGTGTCTTCTGTTAAGGTAAATGAGGATATTGGTTTGGTCTCCAGTTACAAGTGCAGATTTAGTGTCTTCTGCTAAGGTAAATGAGTATACAGGTTTGGTCTCGCATCAGTAACACATATTGACTGTTACAAGTGCAGATTTAGTGTCTTCTGCTAAGGTAAATGAGGATACAGATTTGGTCTCACATCAGTAACATATAATGACTGTTACAAGCGCAGATTTAGTGTATTCTGCTAAGGTAAATGAGGATACAGGTTTGGTCTCACATCAGTAACATATACTGACTGTTACAAGTGCAGATTTATTGTCTTCTGCTAAGGTAAATGAGGATACATGTTTAGTCTCACATCAGTAACACATATTGACTTATACATGTGCAGATTTAGTGTCTTCTGCTAAGGTAATGAGGATACTGGTTTAAATTGGTCTCACATCAGCAACATTTATTGACTGTTACCTGTGAAGATGCAGTAAAACAATAAGGTTTTCTATTGTAATACAGCTGGGTCTTTGTTTTAATAAAAATGTACCCACTTAGTCTCAAATCAATAAACTTTACACTTTACAGACTGTTTGTTACCGAAAGGAAATTATTCATAATCAAAGATACCGTAGATCTAATAAAAAAAAATTGAATTGTTTAATGTATTCTCATTACAATCTATGAATATCTGAGACAGGAGTCTGAAGGAAAAGTAAAGGTGCCATATGATAGATTAGCAATTTCAATGGTCAGATAGGAAGTTTCCCATTAGTTTGTAATTAGGTCTGTGAAGATACGAGGAACTGTCCAGTTTACATCCCTGTCCTAGGGACGCCACTAAGAAATAGTGTCTTGCCTAAGGACACACCTTAAAAACCCAATGGTCGTGCCAGAGAGGCTCGAATCCAAGATCTCTGGATTCCAACTGTACAAACCCAGTGGTCGTGCCAGAGAGGCTCGAATCCAAGATCTCTGGATTCCAACTGTACAAACCCAGTCGTCGTGCCAGTGAGGCTCGAATCAAAGATCTCTGGATTCCAACTGTACAAACCCAGTGGTCGTGCCAGAGAGGCTCGAATCCAAGATCTCTGGATTCCAACTGTACAAACCCAGTGGTCGTGCCAGTGAGGCTCGAATCAAAGACCTACGAATGTAAATTTTATGCAATCATGTATTTTTTAGAAACTCTCGAGAAGCTTATGTTTCATTAAGTCGGCAGTAAACAGCAACTCAGCTGTAAATAGAAACGTGGCCGAATGGTTAACGACGTTACGTTGTAAACTTTTGCCTCTCACCGCTGCGCGTTTGAATCCAACTGGTAGCTCGACTTGTGAGTGAGAAAGTGTCTATTCTTACAGATGGCGGGAGGTGTACAGTACCGGTTCTACCCAGGAAAAGTAGGTGGTCTGTCTCCACCACAAAAAATCGACCATCATATATAACCTTAAATGTTTTAAAAATGACATAAAACACCATACAAACAAACAAAACAAACAAAATTAATAGAAACTCATTTATGATTTGTATGAAAATTTCTCTTTTTTATGCCAGTGTGAGACTATAAGTAAGTCAAAAGCCAAATAAGTTATTACAGATACTAAAATTAATTAAGTACATATTGTGAACCTTATCTAATCTGGGATCTATCACATATATTGTTTTCATATCCCATAAGCCCCACAATAGCTATTAAAACAAAGTGATAAAACAAACAGTTCATAATCTTTAAACAGAACAGAACAGCTACAGACACTATGCAGGTACTCATGAATATGAACTAGTCACGGGTCAAGTAGTTTCAAATTGATGAACACTGAAAAAGTCACATTTTTATCTTGCCTTTGTACAGGTAACATCAATAAATATACAACTTCCCATTATAATTGTCAAGGGTTATTTCTGTTATTGGCGAAATTTATATTTTGTCGTCTGTTTTTGTGAAAAAAATATTAACTGTTATCTGTTATTACTGTTAACTGTTTTCAATGTTTTTTAATTTACTGTTAACTGTTATCAGTAAATTCAATTTGCTGTTATCCTGTTATGAGAACCCCCATTGCACAACCTCTTTATTTGTTATTTAATGCATATATAGGTATAACTACTAGACCACGGATATTTGTTGGAATGTTATGGCATTTTTAACCCTTAACCCGCTAAGCACGACTATAGTAGCCTTTGCATCCATTGTAACTAAAGCTGCCTGTGAGTATCTCGCAGGCTGATCAGGGTTTACAATGTCCGACTGATGATCAGTCATTTTCCCCAAAATACCCCTTCCCAAAATACCCCTTTGTCACATAAATGGAATGTTCTTAAATCAAAGAAAGAACAGTCCATTATATATATCTAGCGGGTTAAAGGTTAACACTGAATAGGTAATATGCAATAACTATATATATTTATATATATATATATATTACATATTTGTCTGTGATTTGTATAGGAAATACTGGGAATAGAAAAGTATATCTACTCGTTTGCTCTACTGGGAGATATTTCCCAGTACGGAACATTGTTCGGCCTTTTCTGTCAGTGGCGGAAACGCCAAATGGCGCTCAGATTGTTTTTTACTGACATCATCGTCAGATTCCGCCGCTTGGGAATAACGATTACGGAAATTAACGAAGATTTCCGGTTCCACTTGTTTTGTTGTATGACGTAACGTCGTCTTGGCGTTCTCATGCAAACTGGTGTAAAAAGGCGTGAATCATTAGAAATATTAATAAAATATCATTTTAAATTATATAATATATATTTAATAACCATTGTTTTTGAGATACTAGAAATATCTCCCTCGGTAGAGATATGGCCCCGATATAAGAACGAGTATATCGGGGCCATTTCTCTACCGAGGGAGATATTTCCAGTATCTCAAAAACACTGGCTATTAAACTCTATATATATAGTGCACTCACGTGCACAAACTTATCAACCGCTAAATAAGTAGGTCAAGCTGAAGTTGTTTTGAGACAGAATCCCAGTTTGATCAAATTTAGTATTACACCATGCAAGCTTAATTTACATGTGTGACATCATCAGGAGTAGTTATGGACTATATACTGATTGATACATCTGAGTAGTTATGGACTATATACTGATTGATACATCTGAGTAGTTATGGACTATATACTGATTGATACATCTGAGTAGTTATGGACTATATACTCATTGATACATCTGAGTAGTTATGGACTATATACTCATTGATACATCTGAGTAGTTATGGACTATATACTGATTGATACATCTGAGTAGTTATGGACTATATACTGATTGATACATCTGAGTAGTTATGGACTATATACTGATTGATACATCTGAGTAGTTATGGACTATATACTGATTGATACATCTGAGTAGTTATGGACTATATACTGATTGATACATCTGAGTAGTTATGGACTATATACTGATTGATACATCTGAGTAGTTATGGACTATATACTGATTGATACATCTGAGTAGTTATGGACTATATACTGATTGATACATCTGAGTAGTTATGGACTATATACTGATTGATACATCTGAGTAGTTATGGACTATATACTCATTGATACATCTGAGTAGTTATGGACTATATACTCATTGATACATCTGAGTAGTTATGGACTATATACTGATTGATACATCTGAGTAGTTATGGACTATATACTCATTGATACATCTGAGTAGTTATGGACTATATACTGATTGATACATCTGAGTAGTTATGGACTATATACTGATTGATACATCTGAGTAGTTATGGACTATATACTGATTGATACATCTGAGTAGTTATGGACTATATACTGATTGATACATCTGAGTAGTTATGGACTATATACTGATTGATACATCTGAGTAGTTATGGACTATATACTGATTGATACATCTGAGTAGTTATGGACTATATACTGATTGATACATCTTATGGACTATATACTGATTGATACATCTGAGTAGTTATGGACTATATACTGATTGATACATCTGAGTAGTTATGGACTATATACTGATTGATACATCTGAGTAGTTATGGACTATATACTGATTGATACATCTGAGTAGTTATGGACTATATACTGATTGATACATCTGAGTAGTTATGGACTATATACTCATTGATACATCTGAGTAGTTATGGACTATATACTCATTGATACATCTGAGTAGTTATGGACTATATACTCATTGATACATCTGAGTAGTTATGGACTATATACTGATTGATACATCTGAGTAGTATGGACTATATACTGATTGATACATCTGAGTAGTTATGGACTATATACTGATTGATACATCTTATGGACTATATACTGATTGATACATCTGAGTAGTTATGGACTATATACTGATTGATACATCTGAGTAGTTATGGACTATATACTGATTGATACATCTGAGTAGTTATGGACTATATACTGATTGATACATCTGAGTAGTTATGGACTATATACTCATTGATACATCTGAGTAGTTATGGACTATATACTCATTGATACATCTGAGTAGTTATGGACTATATACTCATTGATACATCTGAGTAGTTATGGACTATATACTCATTGATACATCTGAGTAGTTATGGACTATATACTGATTGATACATCTGAGTAGTTATGGACTATATACTGATTGATACATCTGAGTAGTTATGGACTATATACTCATTGATACATCTGAGTAGTTATGGACTATATACTGATTGATACATCTGAGTAGTTATGGACTATATACTCATTGATACATCTGAGTAGTTATGGACTATATACTCATTGATACATCTGAGTAGTTATGGACTATATACTCATTGATACATCTGAGTAGTTATGGACTATATACTGATTGATACATCTGAGTAGTTATGGACTATATACTGATTGATACATCTGAGTAGTTATGGACTATATACTCATTGATACATCTGAGTAGTTATGGACTATATACTGATTGATACATCTGAGTAGTTATGGACTATATACTGATTGATACATCTGAGTAGTTATGGACTATATACTCATTGATACATCTGAGTAGTTATGGACTATATACTCATTGATACATCTGAGTAGTTATGGACTATATACTGATTGATACATCTGAGTAGTTATGGACTATATACTGATTGATACATCTGAGTAGTTATGGACTATATACTGATTGATACATCTGAGTAGTTATGGACTATATACTCATTGATACATCTGAGTAGTTATGGACTATATACTGATTGATACATCTGAGTAGTTATGGACTATATACTGATGGATACATCTGAGTAGTTATGGACTATATACTCATTGATACATCTGAGTAGTTATGGACTATATACTCATTGATACATCTGAGTAGTTATGGACTATATACTGATTGATACATCTGAGTAGTTATGGACTATATACTGATTGATACATCTGAGTAGTTATGGACTATATACTGATTGATACATCTGAGTAGTTATGGACTATATACTGATTGATACATCTGAGTAGTTATGGACTATATACTGATTGATACATCTGAGTAGTTATGGACTATATACTGATTGATACATCTGAGTAGTTATGGACTATATACTGATTGATACATCTGAGTAGTTATGGACTATATACTCATTGATACATCTGAGTAGTTATGGACTATATACTCATTGATACATCTGAGTAGTTATGGACTATATACTCATTGATACATCTGAGTAGTTATGGACTATATACTCATTGATACATCTTGAGGTGCGTTCAAATATGTTTACTTATTTTATGTCATAATAAAATTATGGTACTAAATATACTACGTTCTCAAAAAGTCCCTTTTACAGTTCACTTTTTAAAATGTCCTGACTGTAAATTATAAAGTTGTTGGTTCGAGCCGCGAGAATGGTAAACCTTTTTTTTTCTGTAAATTATAATGCTGTAACCTGCAGGGCTTTTCTTCTTTCATAATTTGTAGAAGACAGTTTATCTCAAATGTACCTCTTTTGCATATTTGCACACCCAAATATATTTCTGTCTAATACACTGTTCCCCATATATCTCAAAATTGCACTATTTTTTCCTATCCCAAAAGAACATGCTTTTTATCCCCTATTGAAGGGCCTCGGCCTCTTTCCCTACTTCCGAAAAAAAAGCCCTGACCTATGTACAGGTATAATGTGCACTACTCAGTGTCTATTAAGTAAATGACGTCCTGCGTGCGTGCGTGCGTGCGTGCGTGCGAGTAATTGTAAGGATTATAGTCCCTCCGCCTTGATAGCCAGAGTTGGGCAAAATAATGTCCTGCATTAAATTTAATCGCTTAAATACCCAATTTCGCCATGAGCTGGACCTCGTTCAGATTTTCAGATTTAATTAAACATTGCACAACATTGTGGAACTAAAATTAACTGAACGGGTGATAACATTAAACATTAGTAACTGGTCCTGGAAACCGTTTAAGATTATTTATTCACATGAGATAACAAGGATCAGCTCTGATTGGACTATTTTATTAAACATTAATTTTCATTACATAGTGTTCAACAACTAGAATAAACAGTTTCTAAAAATAGTTTAATGTTCATGTCAACTGACCGCAGCCCAGGTGAATATTAAATTACAAATGGATAAGAACAGAATGTGATTTAAGTATAGCGTCTGTAGCTTTAAACCCATTGAGCAGAAACATACATTTTATCACCATATAATCACTCTATACAATGTGGGAATACATAACCTTTATTTTAGTATAACTAGACACAGTTTTGTTGTGATCACCCGTGAAACATATGACGTATGAGCAGACAAAATGTAAACAAAGAGAGTTTTGGATAGAAAAGTAGCTTCAAATCTTAAGTATTTTAATTTTAACAAATGGAATCTGCTTTAGTTTCATTCTATGCCTTTGGTCATTGTTTGTAATTAACTACATCACACTGTGTACACCATATTTTGACAAATTTTCAAATATATTCTTAATATCTCTTTCCGATCATCCACAAGGTGAAATTTTGTATCTCAATGTATGTTTAGGTACTGTAAGTAAGTAAACTACACATTAATTTAATTTCATGCCAGTTAAATGTATTTAAAATCCTTAGATAAAATCACGATGTGATAGTTTCTTTTTATAAGCGCTGTAGCTTCTTGTAGTACTTTTAAACATGTGCGACAGTTTAATCTTGAAAAAGCTACAGTTTTTTGATACAACATTACAAGTAGACGTGCATACCAAAATGGTTATATTTCATTAATATTCAGTACAATTTGGATTTAGAAACATGCAGTATAATCATTCTCATCTAATATGTTGATTTTAACCCTTAGCCCACTATGAATGTGTAATGGACTGTCCTTTCTTTGAATTTGGACCATTCCATTTATGTTACAAAGGAGTGTTTTGATTAAATGACTGATGAGCAGCCAGACAGTGTAAACCCTGATCAGCCTGCGAGTTACTCACAGGCTGATCTGGGTTTACACTGGCTGCTAAGGCAGTAGCAGGCTAAGAGTTAATGTCAAGTCTAATGATTCCTTTGATATTAAACATTATGACACGAATGTGCTGCATCCGTATTTTTTGAAAAAGGGTAGAGAATTATGTTTTGAAGTAATATTCAATTATAAAAATAACTGCAAGGCAATTTAAAATAAAATTGCTTGTAAATTGTCGTTTAAGGTTATAGTAGTCTGATATGTCCATGTCTGAACTTAAAAATTTGGAATATGCATTTTTTTGCTATTTGTTGGTTTTCAAGATTTCAACGAAAATTAACATCAAATTCAACTTTAAAAATGATTGAATTCATGTAAAATTTTATTTCAAAACATCAGCTGCAGGCGTTATTATGATTTCCTCCTCCATAAAAAATCAGTTTCATTACTTTCTTATAAAAAAAGGAAGAACAAGTATATAACTTAATATTTAGGGGCTAACACACATACAATTGCAAATAAGTATGAAAAAAATATAAATTCTGATCAAAGATATCTGTATGTGGTATGTGATAATACAGCAAACTGAATAGCTATTCATTGTTTGTCTAACAAAATATGAATAAAATGCTTATTTTTGTTAATTTATAAAATCATCGCTAACATACGAGCAAACTGTCGTATCTTTTATGAATTTCTTAATATTGCGATAAAATTCGAACTTTTAATCCAACATTTATGTTTTGGTCTTAAAATAAAACATACGATCACATTTAAATTGCAAACACAGTTTTAAACAATTATGATAAACCACATATTATATAGATAACGTCACATCTTTGTTGCATTGGTGATGTAGCAAAATTCAACACTGACTAGGTATACGTTGAAACGGTCGCGTTTACACAAAAAACATACGCATTGGTAAAATAATGCATGAACAAACACTAACATTTCATAATTATAAATTACTCTATAACGTCCTTAAGACACTTCTCGGAGACAATATAGTGAAATTAAAGGAAGAGATACATCAAAAGCTACATTTACAAAATTTAAAACATAGAAAAATATATTTAAAAAGTATGTACATCGTCAAATATGTATCCTGCTTAAAGACACATTTCCCAACTAGCATGCTTTTTAACTGCTTACTTCTCGCTGACTGATTACCACAGAGACATTATATTGAGGCCTCATCACAGTTTTTTTCTTTTCATTTACTATTACCTTAGTTTTTGATATAAAATATATTTAACTGAAAACACTGCCCCTGCGAAATTTTCTAGAACTGTGCATGAACAATTCTTGAACTGTTCTGGATAGATTGTTCAAGAACTGTACCTAATCTGTTCTGGTACAGTTCTAGAGCAGTACGTGAACGTTAAATGAGACAAATTTTCTAGAACTTATGTTCAAGAACAGTTCTAGAACTTATGTTCAAGAAAAGTTCTAGAACTTATGTTCAAGAACAGTTCTTGAACTATCTGTACTGGAACTGTTCTAGAACTGTTACAGAACGATCTGTACTGGAACTGTTCTAGAACAGTTCTAGAACTATCTGTACTGGAACTGTTCTTAGAACTGTTCTTGAACATAACCTAGAATTTTGTCTCATTTAACGTTCATGCACAGTTCTAGAACTGCTCAAGAACTAATGAAGCACAGTTCTAGAACTATCTGTACTGGAACTGTTCTAGAACTGTTCCAGAATGATCTGTACTGGAACTGTTCTTGAACAGTTCCAGTAAGATAGTTCTAGAACTGTTCTTGAAGATAAGTTCTAGAAATTTTGTCTCATTTAACGATCATGCACCGTTCTAGAACTGCTCAAGAACAGATGAAGCACAGTTCAAGAACCGTTCTTGAACAATCTATCCAGAACAGTTCCAGAACTCCCTTGGCTACTAATTTAACCTACATAACAGTTAAAGAACAATTCATTAATTGAACCTTCAGAATGCCTGGTCATACTTGTTGAAATGTTACATATGATACTGAAATGAAATAATATCTGCTGTGCTGAATACCATTTTTCTGTCAGCAACAAAAAAGGAAAGTCAATCTGTGAAAACACATGACAATAGGGGTTTCATTTTAAAATACTGTTTCTAAAGACTACATTTAGAAATTTCATCTTTAAATACAACTGTTAAATATAGAAGATGTTTTGACACAATAAGTAATTTAAGTATTATCACAAAACACTTACATTTAATCATTAAATGGTGCAAGCACAATCTTCAGTTGGACTGCCATTTTACCGCCAAAAACTCAAAAGAATGGCGTTTGCATTTTATTTGCAATTTTGTCAGAATCACACTCAGGTGTCATATATTCTTTACCTACTTTCTTTGCAAATATAAATGAAGACATGGGCTTTTAAACTCCAGATAATGTTATTATATTAAACTGATCATGCAATAATGATCATATATTTGTTTGTTAATAGTAGTATATATTTGTTTAATTAATGAAGATGAACACCTGCGAAACTCTGTTCTTATACTCAAGAACAGTTCATGAACATTTCTAGAACATTAAGAACAGTTCCTGAACTGTTCTTGATTCATTGTTCTAGAACAGGTTCTTAATATGTTCTTGAACATTGAACATTTTCAAGAACTATTGAAGAGCATTTCAAGAACTGTAATTTTTTTTATAATCTGTACTGTGTTGATGAGCCGTTAAACAACATTCATAAACATTCAGTTTGTTATGGAAAAACCTGTTCTCAAAATAGTGTAATAACATTATGTTGTTTTGTGGAAAAACTTTTGAACTTTAATTTAATCAACACAAAACTTAAGTGCTACAAAATAAATGTATTTTTATACCAAGTTTATGGATAATTGTTTTCATGTCCCAGCAAAAGCCATCTATGTATACTTGGGGTGTGTTCAAGCTACTTAAAACAAAGAAATTTCATATTTCATTATAATACCTGTGCCTGTCAGCATTACAAAAATAATGCCTTTTTCAAACACTGTATCAGTAAGTAGTGCGACTAATAATGGAAGATCACAATAGTTTATTAGGTGGTTAATATTGTGACTTGCTTACTAATTTAATGTATATTTACATTTGCACAGATGTAATCGATTTGTAGCGACATTCCTATTAAGATAACATATTTGTAGATATTTTAAGCACATCTTAATAACATTTCCTATTTAAAGGAATTTAGTTCACATTTTAAACAACATTGAAAGAACTTTAAATAGAGAAGATATTCTAAAACTGTTCTTAAACAATTTCAAGAACAAATGAAGAACAGTTTAGGAACTTCAAGGGTTTAAACTGTTCTTAATTAGTGCTTAACGTTTAAGAACACTTAGAGTTAAGAACTAATTAAGAACGGTTTAAGAACTCTTGAAGTTCCTGAACAGTTCTTCATTTGTTCTTCAAATTGTTCAAGAACAAATTAAGAACAGTTCAGGAACTCCTGAAGTTCCTAAGCTGTTCTTGATTTGGTCTTGAAATTGTTCAAGAACATTTTTAGAACATTTTCTCTATTTAAAGGTTCTTGAACTGTTCTAAACTTGTTCAAGAACCTTTCAAGAATATCTTAAGAAAAAATAAAGTTCTTGAAATGTTCTTCAATAGTTCTTGAAAGTGTTCAAGAACATATTAAGAACATATGTTCTAGAACAATGAATCAAGAACAGTTCAGGAACTGTTCTTAATGTTCTAGAACTGTTCATGAAATGTTCTTGAGTATAAGAACAGAGTTTCGCAGGGGTAGACTGTTTATTATTGGGGAGCATACAGTCACCGCTTTTTCCGTCCGTGCGTGTGTGCATCCGTGCGTCACACTTTTTGTCCGGAGCATAACTCAAAAAGTATGCTTGATTAAAGTTCGTGTGAAATATTAGGACACTGGGACGGGTCCAAATTTGACCTCAGGGTCACCATTAAAACAAACCAGTTAGAGGACCATAAGACGATGTTACATGCAAAATATCACAGCTCTATATCTTGTATTTTTGCAGAAGATTTTTTAAGATTTGTTAAAGGAAACTGATAAGCCCCATTGCGGGGGCCTTTATGACCTCAGGTGCACCATTCGAACAAACATATAATGATGCTTCACATAAACTTGGGGTCGTCCATGGTCGAGTGGTCTCAAGACTTGAAATCACATGTCCCTCACCGCTGTGGGTTCGAATCCCCAGGACTGTTTAGTATGTGAGTATCAAGCTATCCAGCTTGCTTGCGGAACGTTGGTGGTTCTACTCAGGTGCTCAACGTGCACGAAAAAATGCCCGGGTTTGCACCTGGGGTCTTCCTCCACCAATAAAAAGCTGGAATGTCGCCAAATGACCTTAGCTGTTGGTGCAACTATAAATCCAGTTTAATGAATTCATATAAGATTTGGTTGAATTCCGACAAGCGGTTTCTGAGAAAAAGTCGTCAGAAGCAAAAGATAACGACGACGATGACGACGACGGACGACGGACAGACGGACAGACAACGGACGGACGACGGATGAAGAGTGATTCCAAAACATCACATTGAGCCTTCAGCTAGGTGATCAAAAACACTGACAGATGACAACGATTTTTGAATTTTGAAGTCTCGATGAGTTTCTTGCATTTGAGATTTACTAAAACATGGCAGAGAAGTAACTGATAATAGAGTAAATTGTGCTAAAAATACAAAAACTATTAATTGTTAACAAGGGTCTTTTAAGAAAATCCATCTTAGAGTAAATTGTGCTAAAAATACAAAAACTATTAATTGTTAACAAGGGTCTTTTAAGAAAACCATCTATACATAGTTGTTTTAACATATATACAAGTGCACATAAAATGCAAAACGGTTATAATTTTTACTACATTATTATACACTCTTTATGGGACGGGCCTCATCCATTGACAAAAAACTAATAATCTCAATTTCCTTGTGCAAATGTATTTCTAACAGCGATTTACAGTTACAGGTCTATAGAAATTCTCTCCCCCACAAATACAATAGGCTCGCAATGTGTCTTTAAATAAATTGGCGTGTTTATATAAACAGAAGAAACAGTTTATCGTGCATGAACACAACCTTTACACGGGCTTATTGTCATATACCGTATTACGCAAAAAAACTTACAACCAACATGCAAAATATATTTTAATGAAGTTTAATTTCATCTGAATAATAGAGAAAGATACTGTGTCTATAGTTATACTAAAATACAGGTTACGAATGCGCACATTGTATAGAGCGATAATTGTGGTTATATGTTGGAGGGTTACAGTAGCTATCAGTGATATGGTTATATAATCTGTCTAGTTATTATGAGATCACAGGGAAGTGTGAACTAGAGGAGTGTGAGCTGAACCAGCCTGCAACCTGTTGTGGCTAACAACAAGCAGACGCAGATCATTTCTGTTTAAGTGTGTTTATTGTGTCTAACAAGACCAATTTATAAGGTATTTAACACACAAAAAGTAAATAGTGTGCCACGTCAGCCAGAAAACACTGACGTTGTACCATGAAGCATGGACTAGTACTGAACCATGTCCATGAATCAGGACCTTGTTCTTGTGATATATATATGATGAACCTCTTCTTTTCCAGGCACTCATGCCTTTTTTGCTGCTTTTTTTAAAGCTGGGTGTGGGGTAGGGGGCTATTATTAGGGGAGATGCTCTCATTAGGGGTATATTAGGGGACAATAATGACGGCATGTTATATAAATGATATGGCTCTGTAAAGCTTCTGTATTCCATTTTGGAATTCCACAGACAGCTGGTGACTTCTTATCACTGGTTTATAACACATAATTTGTGCATATAATGGGTCTAACAGGGACATATAGGTATTTTCTTACAATTGGCAATCCCGAACCAAACCACAATCCACTAGATTACCTGCACAAGATAAACATGTCAGCTTTCATACTGTCAGACCATCCAACCTTTGTACCACAATTATTGTGATAAAGGAGGTATTAAAACAACTATAAGTAACACTGAGGGAGTTCTATAAACCAACGACTTCCAAATTTGGAATTTTGCAGAGATGCTTCACTTTTTAAAAAAAAAAAAAATGTTTTACTTACAGAAGTATTAAATGTAAGGGTTTCAAAAGGCAAATCTAAGTTTCTGCCAATCATTCCCTGGAGTTGAGAAAATAACATGTGAGCGAGCTTTACAAATGTTGCATAACATGTAATCTTATTTTCATATCAGTGTGAGATCTCGAATAAGCCAAAAGGCAAACAAGTCAATATTGGTCAATTACAAAGGATACTAAGTATATTTATTGCCCAATCCCACAGATACCAGCAGATGAGAGGCGAGATACCCGAACAAGAGATACCCAAACAAACCCGTTCACACCTCTAAAGGCTGTAATTACACCCCAGACTTAAAGAATTTGTACTTAAACAGCGACCAAAGGTGGGGTGGAGAATGCAGGCTTGGAGTCTTCTGTTTACACTGAAATCTATATTATTTTATATTAATGTTAAAGGTGGGTAATGTCTTTGATTACAAATAAGAACACCGCAAAAGGTTCACAATACGTTGTCAAAAGTCAAATTGTTATGGAAAGAACAAGGTAAATAAACGTCTGATATGACTGGAACATCTGATAAAGGTGAGATGTCGCGGAGTCAGATGACTGGCCCAGAGATGGACCGTATCAGACGCCAGAACGTTGAGTAAAGAACAGTCTGATGATTATGGCCCTGGATTAGTGGTAGGAAAGTTTATGATAGGGAAAAGCATTTTGAAGGTGCCAACACACTGAGGAAGGTAACGGATATCACCACTACTTTATACATTAAATTACAATGTGGAGTTGTGGACATAATAAAAGACAGGAAAATGTAGTCACCTTGACATTTGACCAAGGGAATGTAATTAAAACAATTCATGAGCGTGTGTGTTATACTTCCGATGTTATCCCATGGAATGCGTAACTATGTTCATATGAGGTCATGGTGACTCTGACCTTTAACCTACTGACCCCCCACCACCTACCAAAAACAAAGCATTCCTCTTTTCACCAAGATGTACCTCTGAACAAGTTTAGTAGTTAGCGCATTCACAAGCGTAAATCTGCCTACTTTCGACAATAAAGAGCAGAAACTTCGAAAAATATTGCTCTTTGTCTATCTCATTCGAATTTACATATATAGTTTATATTACTACCATATCATCCCTTATTTGTAAATAGTTTTATCTTTATATATTTACATTAATTTTTTATTACTACTTCATTTCTTCATCTTTCATAAGTTTTTGCACACAATATGTCCTATTTATGTGTCGATGATGTGCCGTAAAACACCATTCATTCATTCATTCATTCATTTATTCGAATGCTTATGGAAACAAACCTGGTGAAAATTGGAATGTGTTTACTATATATAGTAAACCTGTTCCTAACAATTAGATGACCGGCAGACCGACACAATGATGACAGAAAACACACCATCGGCAAAAGCTTGACTCAAGCTTTAAATTGAAAACTGGGTCACAGAACTGGGTGACTGGGTTGTTTAAATGTGTCTAGGTGCAAATGTGTAGGACAAGATAAGCGTGAGGGAAGGACAGTTAAAACAGCAGTATAAGCTTCCTCGAAATGTATAGCGAGCATAAAAAATAATCAAGTCAAAAATAATCAAGTCACCATCTGTGTCATGTGCAAACAATGTTAAATGCTACCAGTTTGATGTAAAGACGACCTTGTATTGCATCGCTGATTGCGACCTCAGATTGCATCGCTGATTGCAACCTCAGATTGCATCGGACTGCGACCTCAGATTGCATCGCTGATTGCGACCTCAGATTGCATCGCTGATTGCGACCTCAGATTGCATAGCTGATTGCCACCTCATATATGGCATCGCTGATTGCGACCTCAGATTGCATCACTGATTGCGACCTCAGATTGCATTGCTGATTGCGACCTCTGATTGCATCACTGATTGCGACCTCTGATTGCATCACTGATTGTGAGGACAGCAGCCTCGCAATTGGAAACAAAATAATAGTAGTCCTTTATATTTTAATATTCATGGCTCACAGTGAATCAATTTGGCATGTGGTTTTCGATTTTCACCTATTCAATGTAGAAATGAAATTAAATGGTGTTTTACGACCCATTAACACGATGTCTAGCCTAATAAACTGAGCTTCAAAGTAGCTTTTTATATAGATATATATATATTCTTTTTTTCTTCAAAATTGCCTGCTTTATAGAAAATCTTCAAGTAAGATAAAAATGTAAAAAGAGCTTTTAACGCAATACTGTAAGGCCATATAAGAAAGCGACCTCACAAGGAGATAAGGTGAGCACGCATGTCACCATCAGCTCAGATCAATGCAGGACAGAAGGATGTCTGCTCTAAAGCTCACTAGGCCACTTTATTCAACCTTGAGAATGCGAGAAAACGTTACAAAAGTGATCATCAGACGAAAAATGTCGTGTAAGCATTCCATAGACAAAAGAAGAAAATGTGAAACTTTTTGACAGAAAGATCATTTACAAAACAAAAGTAACAAAGTGAAGGAGACACACATCCTGTCTGATGTTACATCGAGAGGTCGGCACAAGACTATCGTATCTCCTTCTTTATTTACGTGTCGTTACCACGGTCTTACACTGACCCCTTGATAGTCTGAGTCACAATTGTAACTTCATTAATACAAGGGAGGATGTTTTTTGGAAATACCTATGTTAACCTATTTCAGGTTTCAAAAAAAAATTGTATGTAAAATTGTCTTGATTTTATGTAGGGGTTTACAACCTAAATGAAATATTCAGCTTTTTTTTGTTATACCTCTAACCCAAGTAAACATATTAATCTCCAAATTTATATTTTATGTTGATCTCTGAACCCATTAAAGTCAGGTAAACTGGTTAACCTAATAAATGAATACAAAAATAGGGCCTGATAAAACAAGATAAGATGACAAAAGCAGCCTGCAGACTCACCATAAAATCCCACAAATATCAATTTAACAACAAAAAAATAAATACTTGGACAATTATACCATACAGAATAGGCACAAAACCTTAATATTTAAAAAAATATATGACAAGAAAAACAACATTCCAGCCATTTAATGATAGGTAAACACAAGTTACTTCTGGTCTAGAATTTTAATTCTTATTTTATTACTGATAAGGCCAAAGCAAAATATATAGCTGTTTTATTTGTCCACTATAAAACTAATAATATATTAAATGGCTTGTAAAGCTTGAACATAATCACTTGATACTCATGATTTATTTGTTCACACTTTTTCTTTAAATTTCAAATTGAATACTATATAAATATTGCATCCCAGTTAGGGTGACAGTGGATATTGTCAACTTGAGGAAAATAATGTCAACCGCGGCTTGGCCTCGGTTGACATTATTTTTCCAAAGGTTGACAATATCCACTGTCACCCTCATTGGGATGCAATATTTATTTTATTATACTGAACAAAACATGTTTTCATTAAAATTTAAATATATGACAGAACAAAGCATCACTTGTCTTCACTATTCTTTGTGTCTGAGTTTCAGAGTCTTTGGCCTGTTCCAGGGTGTTCAAATCCGCTTCCGAAATTGTCGCAAATCTGCTCTCCATATTTGTTTCTTGTCGTTTGGGAAACCAATCATCTTACGATTGACATAATTTCAACTGTAATAAGTGTCCACCAATTTCCAATTGCGCAAAGCGTGTCGTAATTGGAAAAACCCAAGACCTATTTATATACTTCCCGTGACGTCACAATCGTGTGATAGTAAAAAAAAGTTACCAGTGAAGTTTAAAATTGCTTTACGTTAAGGGTATGGGCAATTTATACAGGAGTGTAAACGTGAGGTATAATACTGTGCTTGTGGTAGTAGCGGATCATCGGTCGTAGCGGATCAGTTTATGTTTACATTTCATTTATTCAGCTCGTATGCATTGATTTTTTAGGAAACGTTCCATATTTGAAGATTGATCATATAAGCATACAACTAACTATACATTAGCGCAAAGATTCGGTACATGTTTCCTTGAGTAACTAACTACCCACTTAGTGTAGCACCTATCAAGAAAAGTGATCCGTTACTGCCTGAAGGATGTTAGTTTTGTAAATGAGAAAAACAAACAGTTAAAATGAAATAAAAAATGAACAGATGCTGTTTTAATACTCAGGCCTTATCATCAAAAGAGCCATGATTTGGAGTTTTAAACTTTTAGGGGCATTGATTCCGTAAACAGGCAAAACGGCAGATTTTCAACAGTTAACTAACACAAGTATAAGGCATAGTTCATAATAATGTTGGTTAGCATATTGCTGGGAGAGCAGAATCTAGTAAGAAACGGTCTTGAAAGTTTTCTTTAATTTTAAATTTACGCTTTTAGCCATAGTGATCCTTTACTACCCAATGCACTGTAATAATAAGTATATATGGAGCCAACTTAGGCTGATCATAAATAAATGTTGGTTTGCTGTTTCCCTACCTACCCACGAAAAGTTCTTTAAGATATCTTTTTTTTTCACTATTTTTAGTATATTTTTCTTTCATTTCTAAAGGTTTTACTGTCTTCGCAAAAAGAAAAAATTCACCTACCTACCTACCCACTTATAAAATCCAGGGTCGGGAAACAGCAAACAAATATATTTTTAAGGATGGTCTTATGCCTAATTTCATGCCTTCTACCCTCCCTTCTACCCTCCCAATTACTATTCAGACCGGATAAATGAACGGTTAGGTACACCTGCATGTAGTCTTGATATTTTTTTTAATTCACAGCATCTCGTTAATTTTTATACATAACTGACATAGTTGTAAATCATTATATTAACAATTATTTGCATAGATGAAGGAGAACTGCTTTGAAGCATATAAATGTGGATTATATTGCAACCTATAGTAGAATAACGAACAAAAATTTAAATTGCTAATATAAAGTCCACATGCACCGCTGAATGTTGTTAAATGGCCCACCAACATATTATACGTTTTTGTAAAATCTAAATAATTTAAAAATACTTTAAGAATATCTTTGGCCTATCCAGCTGGCTTGTGGAATATCGGTGGTTCTACCCAGGTGCCTGGCCGTCCAAGAAATTGCTCGGAGGGTCACCTGGGGTCTTCCTCCACCAATGGAAGATGGAAAGTCGCCAATATTTGACCTTAGCTGCTGGTGGACTATAAAATCCATTTCAATTCAATATCTTTGGCCTTAGTTGGAGATTTGTAAAGTACATGCCTTGTGGCTGAATTTAAGTTTGTAATCAATTTATAACACCACCAGCCGCCTATTGAGAATGTTATTGTGTGGATGTCTAACTATGGCCCTATTCAGATGAATGTTTGCACAAAAGATTTAACAGGACCCAATTTCACTGGGTGTGAAATATCTTTGATGAAAAAGAAGAGGCAATGTTGACTCACTGCCATCCCCTTGTTCATAAATAATGGTTTACGTGCATAAACACAGACTGCTAAAGGCATTTTGTAAGGTTGTGTCTTGAAACCAAACAAATCGTGAAGTCGGTATTGTTTATCAACATAAGGCAAAGTAGACCACTTGATACCTTCGTATATAATCTCTCCCTCGTGAGAACAGGGCCTCCACTTTTCTGACTGGGAATTTTTAATTTCAAAAGACTTCATAATTATTGGGAGGAAAATGGCAGGACAAGAAATAAAATTGTTTCGTTATACTGCCAACAAGATTGTTAGCGATGACTATCGACTTTTCAATCATCCTTTCCTGCACCAACCTTACTTAAATAATTTACTTTTTAATGAAATAAAAAAATACTATAATTTCTTATTAATAGTGAATATTTCTCGCATCCTATAATTAAAAATCAAATCGTGTTCCACCTCCATAAAATTAAACTTCAAATACTATCAGGAAAAAATAAATCTATAGGGAGTTGCTTTTTCACAGCATGCAGTTGTTAAAAATGAAATCTTAAAGAATGCACATCTAGTGCATGTAGTGGACAGTGTGACTTGACACTGTGTCATGTAGTGGACAGTGTGAATTGACACTGTGTCATGTAGTGGACAGTGTGACTTGACACTCTGTCATGTAGTGCATGTAGTGGACAGTGTGAATTGACACTGTGTCATGTAGTGGACAGTGTGAATTGACACTGTGTCATGTAGTGCATGGAGTGGACAGTGTGAATTGACACTGTGTCATGTAGTGCATGTAGTGGACAGTGTGAATTGACACTGTGTCATGTAGTGGACAGTGTGAATTGACACTGTGTCATGTAGTGCATCTAGTGGACAGTGTGAATTGACACTGTGTCATGTAGTGGACAGTGTGAATTGACACTGTTTCATGTAGTGGACAGTGTGAATTGACACTGAGTCATGTAGTGGACAGTGTGAATTGACACTGTGTCATGTAGTGGACAGTGTGAATTGACACTGTGTCATGTAGTGGACAGTGTGAATTGACACTGTGGCATGTAGTGCATGTAGTGGACAGTGTGAATTGACAAGAGATTATTTAACTGCTGGGATCAATTATAGGGAAATCGCTCACAAGAGGTAGTAGAGTGTATTTTTTCACGAACGAATGTATGAGAGTGAGTGAAAAAAACAACATGCCTACCATCGAGTGAAGGATTTCCTGTAAATGAACCCTGTATTGAAATTATCTATTTATTACATTTTAAATCAGTTACTGTATGATTTTAACCGAAATTATTCGCTTTATTGAATGTTATCTGGCGGTGGATGACGTCAACGTCAGCAATATTTTATAAAAGTCATGACTCAGCGTCACAGTTAGTTGTTTTTGTGTTCGGAGTCATTTAATATAATATATAATATTTAGCAAATATGAATATTCTTTCCCTGAGAAATTCCAATCTTTTGCCCATAGTAATGTAATAAACAACATTCATTTATTTTTATCTTCCCTAATATCATGGTAACCTAAAATGTTGTATTAAATGGGTATAAATGAACTGCTGTAGATTTTTGTTATGTTCATCAAGCTATGAAAGATTTTTGTTTCTAGAAATGGTCACTCATTGAATCTTATACCAGTTACAAATACAGGATTCACAATAAGTGCAAACCGTGATACCATAGAACTTTTAAAATAATAAGCTCAATGAGGGTACCCTTCTTTTCAAATCTAATTCTGACATTTTTACCAACAAAAGTGGAATTTATTGTAGTACTTAACCTTCCATGATCCAAGTAGCTATTATACCATTGAAGTTTTAATTGTATAAGCTTCTGGGAACAGAATGTTAATTGGAACATTTTCTCATCAACAGACAGTTAACCAGTGCCTCCAGGTTTACGACTGCACTAAAAAATACCAGAAAAGAACTAGGTCAAAGAATAAAATTCCTGTGCTTCCGCTAACCCGTCTCGACTGACTCTAAATTTTAGCCCTACCCTAAAGTTTTGTATGGCAAAAGTTAGCATGCATCGTAAAAATCTGGGTTTTAATTCTCTATCAACAGTATATATAAAAATATTGTGTAATAAAAAAAAAATTGTTCTACCGATTAACCTACCCTAATTTCAACGGCCATGTTTGTGGAAACAGAAATATTTTTTATTTGACTTCTAAAACACTAGAAATTTGCTTATGTATGTATGACTGTTTCAAACCAAAGAATATCTTCTGCCCATGAAGTAATTGTGTATGTATGACTGTTCCAAACCAAAGAATATTTTCCGCCCATGAAGTAATTGTGTATGTATGACTGTTCCAAACCAAAGAATATCTTCTGCCCATGAAGTAATTGTGTATGTATGACTGTTCCAAACCAAAGAATATCTTCTGCCCATGAAGTAATTGTGTATGTATGACTGTTCCAAACCAAAGAATATCTTCCGCCCATGAAGTAATTGTGTAAAAATAAAAAATTAAGCTAATTATCGAACTGAACAATGTTAAAGGGACAAATGGCAATTAAACTATTTATCAACAATAAAATGAACACACTGATTTATTAATCCAGTATCATATTAGCTTCATTTCTGCTTGAATAAAATTAAATAAAATATATTATTGATGCATGCAATGAAATCAACAATTATATATATTAGCATGCAATATCTCATTAAAATCAAATCCTAATTAGGCTTCGATACTGAGACTCTGCCTCTTGTAGCATAGAGTATCGTAGCGTGATAAACGGTCTGATTTTAATGAGACTGATAAACATGCAAAAACAATTTGAACTATCGAAATAATAATTAATAATGATTTGCATACAATATGCAAGTTATGCAGGACTAGAAGATGTGTCCACGGATTCTACAGAGGTATTTAGGCAGCTAATGTGATCTTCATCATAAATTTGTTTCAGTACATCATTTGCCAAGTTAGAGCCCCAGTTAAGATGAGTATCCACATAAAATACCTCTGAAAATATTTTAAAAAATGCATGATTCATAATTTTCAAGTGTACCAAATACGCACTGAAAATGTGATATACGCATAAGGTCAAAATACAATGCGTATCGGCTGTTATACTATATTGAAGTTTCGAATGTTTACATCAGAGGTTGACTGGGCACAGGAAGCCCAAGATGGTCTGTGGTTAATATGAAAAAATTATAAACTATTAAAATTAAACTTATGTAAATCACATAATAATAAATAATAAATATCTTATTTTTAACACACATTTCCATGCATGTCCCAGAAATAGAAAATTGTGCATTTTTGAGAAATTGGATAGGTGAACGACAATTTATAAAAAGAAATTGCCAACAAAAAAGTTTGTCAGGTTTTCAGAATGCATGAGAACGTAGAATGTAGGCGTGTGTGCGTGATTAATAACATAAAAATGTGTGTCTCATGCCCAATGTACGTGTGAAACTCAATAGGTAACCACATGGGTGGATAATAAAGTCCCTTTTACTGACAGTATAGATGGAGAAGTGACAATAAAACCCCTGCTAGTGGTGATTAAAGCCTTCAGCTTTAGAGCTGTACACAGACCTCTGGTCCATGTGGGTTCATTCCTGGCGGAGGCATGTCTAATGGGAAAGTTCATGCTTCGTCTCATAATTTTTCTCCCTCTTATGTTGCTGTCCCAATATAACCTAATAATATGTCACCCCATATATAACCCCAATAACATTTTTAAATTGTGGTGTTACCCCATATATAACCCCAATCACATTTTAAAATTGTGGTGTAATTAACCCTATGCATAATGCCGTTGCATTTTAAAATTGTTGTGTTATCCCATGTATAACCCCATTGCATTTTAAAACTGTGGTGTTACCCCATGTATAACCCATCGCATTTTAAAACTGTGGTGTTAGCCCATGTATAACCCCATTGCATTTTAAAACTGTGGTGTTACCCCATGTATAACCCCATTGCATTTTAAAACTGTGGTGTTGGTGTTACCCCATGTATAACAACCTTGCATTTTAATATTGTGGTGTTACCCCATGTATCATAACCCCATTGCATTTTAAAACTGTGGTGTTACCCCATGTATAACCCCACTGCATTTTAAAATCCTGTAGTCTCGGCCAGCTAGACCGTATCATGCATATGTCTTACTTGCAGATATCGGTCTGGGCAGATTAGGCCAATTAAAGCACCCACTAGCGATCAGCACAATTTATTCGCACGTTTTTTTCACGCTCATAAAGTCGACGTTTGCGTGACATCATGTTGTAAAAACAAGTACAACGTCAATTGTTGATGCAGCAGTTAAACTGTTTAACGTCACTTGCTGCTTCTCATACGTTAAAAATAAGAAAATATTATTAAATTAACTTAAAAATATGTTTTTTGAAAGTCTCGTTGAATCTCTAAAAATCTCACCAAAATCGCCCAAAACAAGAGGGCGATTTTAAACATCCTATTTTCCCCAGGCCCTGGTTCTGGATCCGTGTAGCATAGCGTAACGAAGAAATCAGAAGCGGGCCGGGTGACCGAGGCAAAAATCCTGCTATTTGAAACAACGTTTGAGAGGCTAATCATAAACTGTTTACATCATTTGCCATATTCATGTGACAAGGGAACCAATTACGAGCGGACATAACTGTATATATCTGAACTGAATTATTGTTTAATGGCTTATAAACACATTATTTAGGTTTATTTTGTGCCAACCCAATATATTTTTTTCATCTTTGGACCAAAATGGTGGTCTTACAAGTGATATTTGTCAGGAATATATACCTGGAGACTTACCTGGAGACTTACCTGGAGACTTTTCTAAGTCTACACTTTTTAAGACGGTTTTATTTTTACCCTATTTTTGTATGGATTGGCCAAAAATGTATTTGGTACAATTCATGTATGAATATTATAATAAAAATAATCGAAAATATTACTCGTTAAAGTATATAATTTGACATATGCTCTGAAAACCAAACCGTACCGTCGTTTTTTTAAAAACCAAAAGTCACAAAATGGTGTTGCGAAATTTTCATAATTTCAATATTTTTAATAAAATTATGTTTTGTGTAAATATTTTGTATTAGGTGTAATCCTTATATCAAAATAAATCAGGAATATGCAATTATGTTTGTGTTCCTTTAAAAATGTAATGGTATTCGGATATTTTATTTAAAAAGTCACAATATTGTGAATTATGTAGCAAATATCGAGAAAAAATATTATAAATTATTAAATTAAAAACAATTTATGTTTTCTTTTCGCATCTTTTCAACTACAAATAACGTTATAAAATTCTATTTAGAAAATGGATGAAAACATCTTAACCCACTCACCCAAAAGTATTTAAGACAAAACTGAAAATATATTAATTTCACGAACAATGAATGAATTATCAATATAATGTGTTTTTTTGGTTGGAAAGTTGTCTTAAAAAATAAATTGTAAAGAAAGATAACATTGTTTGCACAAATTTTAATTTTCTGACGTGAAAATGCATAAAGCACGCGCAATGCATGTTGCCTGTTTTCAGTAATTAAAATTGATATAATTTGCTTGATTTAGCTGCACAATCGGTTTACATTATTACATGCACAATTTTATAGAAATCGGTCAAACAATAAAAAAGTTATTGGATTTCAAAAAGTGTAGACTTAGAAAAGTCTCCAAGTATAGATATGCTACGCTCAAAAATAAAATATAATTTTCCACTTTACCCCCACCCCCACCTCCCCTTCTGACTTTTAACTGAATTATTTAACTTTTTATTTTTTTTATTTTTTTTAGTTTTACTTTTCCAAGTTACTCCTAGGAGTAAGGCAGTATGTCCCGCTATGCCTCTGACCAACACTACCGGCTTTCATAAAGATAGAACTGAAACAAGGATAGAGAGAAGAGTCAGGAATGAAATTGACATATAGGGCCCTGGAAGAATAGATAGTTCTTTTCTCTATACTAAGCCGGCAACACATAGATCCGTACAAATTGATAAACTCCGCCTACCATTGTCCAAGCTCAATTTTGGCCACAAACATTACCATGTGTTCTATTGTATAAAATGTTTATTTGTGGGACAGCATGTGCTTTATGATTTTAATTGGTCAACTAGCATGGTCAGATATATGTTTGATTGACAGAGCGGATCTATGCATCACCACAGACATATTTGTTATTAGGTCTGTGGCATCACTGCAAACTGACGTCTGAGTTAGGGCGAAACTAAAGACGAACTGTTGTAAGGCCGAAACCCATGCATCTATTTTCATATTGATAAATGGCACACAATACACACATTTAACGTGTAAAATACCTACCAAATTTCCTAATATTGAATTACAGTTTCAGGCTAGTTAATATCCCAGAAAAACAAAGAAATATCCACATCGATACATCCAATTTTCCCACTGCGACTGATTCACGAGTACTTTCACGCTGTGCGGTCAAACCGCAATCACCGCGTGCTAGGTGATCGTGCGCTGTCGAAGAATGCGCTACGTTAACACATGCTCTAGTGATCTTTAAACGTTAAATTAATTCGCTGGATGATCTTTATTAGGCTGAGCCAGAGAACGTTTAATTAATTCTGTGGATTGATCATATATTTTAATTACATTTTTTTTTCACATATAGTTTAACTTTAGAACAACTATTATCTAGCTATATTCAGGGGCGGATCCAGGATTTCAGCTTAGGGGGGGCGTAAGATTTTGGTAAACTTTCGGGTCCGTTTCTAGCCTCATAAAACGGTTGCGGTAGTGCATTGATAGGGTAAAAAAGTCCGTTTTCGAATAAAAGGAATTATCAATGTGTTAATTAAACCACTCATTCGGCATTATGCGTCGAGCGAGCGAAGCGAGCGAAAAAAAATTGTTATCCTGAGGGCGAGCATCGAAATTGTTTGATATTTTATCTACAGTAACATGAACATACATGTATGAATAAAAAAGTCCGTTTTAAAATAAAAGGTTTTAACAATTTGTTAATTAAACCACTCATTAGCCATTATGCGTCAAGCGAGCGAAAAAAAAAAATACTGAGGGCGTGCATCGAAATTGTTTGATATTTTATCTACAGTAATATGGACATGTATGAATAAAAAAAGTCCGTTTTCAAATAAAAGGATTTAACAATGTGTTAATTAAACCACTCATTAGTCATTATGCGTAGAGCGAGCGACGCGAGCGAGAATTTTTTTTATACTGAGGGCGTGCATCGAAATTGTTTGATATTTTATATACAGTAACATGAACATACATGTATGATCCGGAATTTTTAGGGGGGGCCCCCCGCGCCCCCCCCCCCCCCCCCCCCCCACACCCCCGGATCCGCTAGTGATATTCACCAACAAAAAAGTAGATACCCCTTTTTTTGGTGGTATTTCCATAGGTCAGATTTTGAGGGCGTAGGACAGCTTGAACTGCGACTTAATTAAACAATGTTTGATGTTTTTAAATAACTTCACTGAGTAGTAAATATTCCTTTAAACAGTTTTAAAATTTGCCAAGCAATACTCTTTTATGGATGCTATGGAAACCTTAAAGGGACGTAATTTGATGATTTTTGATAATCAAAAGCTGCTACCAACCTGGGCTGATAATAAGTCATATAAAGCCCTGTACCAACCCAATCGGTGCTGAGTTTTTCTGTGATTTTTTTTCGAAAGCAACGTATAGAAAATATTGTCTTGGACAAATTGAGGTAATGTTTGTAGATTTTATATGTTTTTACCAAAAATGCATGGTTAAAGAAAAATGGGGATAACTCCCTCGTGTACTGAACTTTTCAAAAAAAAAATGCTTTGACTATTGGTGGTGGTCGATCTAATTAGTCTTTATACATTATTTATTATTTTCTGTGTTGCTGTCTATATAATAAGGTGTCTATATAATAAGGGAAAGAAAAAAAAAGAGTACTTTTTATTTTTTGCTCAGTATATAATACTTCGCAAACTCTAGATCTAAATACGTCTTTTTATTAAAACAGGGTTATCGCAGGTCCCGAATTATTTAACCAACAGCACATTCTCTAAGGTTAACGTTACTGACTGAGAGGGGAAGCATACATAGGTGTGTTTTCCAGAGGTCAATCGTACAGTACGTGGCGTACTTCCCGACGTTCATCAATGAACTGTCAGACTGTAGCAGCAAAGACACATCCGCCAACGACTGCATCATTTACAGGGCGATATGACTGCATTAACTTGCAAGAAGATCTGACCAAGCAGAACACGGGGTACTAGTATGTCTTTCCACACTGACAAGTATAATGTACTACGCGTTACAAGGGCAAGAAGCCAGTTAACGTACTTTTGGGTGGTCAGATGCTCCAGTTTTTATTTAAAGTCACAACCCGTACCGAGAAGGGAAGCAGTATATGCTGCAATTCCTACAAATGAACCTGCTGGTAAATAGCAGAGAACCCAAGGACTCCGCATAAGACACACTATTCAGGCCTAACCGTGAGTTCTGCGCATCAGTTTGGAACCATCACAAAACAAAAGCAAATAATAAGCTGCAAATGGTCCCGAGGAGAGCGGCTAAGCACACAACCAGCAGGTACCGGGATACCAGCATTGTCGCAGAGATGGTCGAGGACCTAAGCTGGGAAATAATTGAATCAAGGACGAGCAAAGATACAACCTGCCATGCCCTCCAAAGTTATCAACGACTTGGTGAATATACCAGCTGATGATTATCTCACCTCTGTATCAACACGAACCATATCCACCCACTCGAAGAAGCTGAGACAGTATTCGTCCTCTACAGACACCTTCACGTTCAGCTTTTTCCCGCGAACCATCCCGTATGGAACGCTTTGTCAGCCATAGTGGCTGAGACTCTCTTCTTGGTATCCTTCAGGCGGGAGTTATCCTCTCGAAAATACTAAGATGGTTAGTGTCCAAACTGTAATAGGAGGGCTGTGCCAGTTGGGTTTCGCATCCTTCGCTCCGCTATGGTAGCCAGAGTGGTTCAAATTTGAAGGTGACAAAAAAAAAAAAAACGTGCCTTCACTCGATTTATACCTCTTTGTCCTATCATTTCATTATTTGTCTTTTACTACCGCCGCTCCGCTACGGTAGCCAGAGTGGTTCAAATTTGAAGGTGACGAAAAAACGCAATTTCTGCCTTCACTCGATTTATACCTCTTTGTCCTATCATTTCATTATTTGTCTTTTACTACCGCCGACAGAAACATAATGGTCAAATGCGACACCAGTTTCTTGTAGATGTAGGTCAGTCAGGGAACCGTGCCCTTCTGTTACTATCGAATGATTTCTCTATGGTTCTTTAAATAACGTGCGCATGATAGACTCCGTTACACGGCACCAAGGGTTTACGTCGCCATCCGTCGAACGAAACTAATGATGATACATTGCCTTAAGACACACAGAAGAACCCCAGTGGCGCCTGTCAGAATCGAACCCAGATTCAGAAGTCGAACGTGCAATCCACTGGGCCACTGCGGCCACACCCGAACAAAACAAAACAAAAATCACATACTTCCTAGAATAAATATTAAAATGGAATATAGTTTAATGAAACTTGGTAAAACACCTATTCTCAGAATAGGCGCATGTTTTTGACAAGTACTGTAGATCTTGACCTAGGTGGAAAAAAATAATTCCCTATTCATTGTGTGTAAAACAATCGATATTTTTTAAACAAAAATAGATCATGTAAAATTGTAAAGCTACTATATATTTGTATTACCCGAGTAATCACCGTTACATTCGTACTGAGTAGGGGAGTCTAAGTTACATTTGTACTGGCCGAGTAATCTACGTTACATTTGTACTGGACGAGTAATGTATGTTACATGTGTACTGGTCGAGTAAGCTACGTTACATTTGTACTGGCCGAGTAATCTACGTTACATTGTTACATTTGTACTGGTCGAGTAAGCTACGTTACATTTGTACTGGCCGAGTAAGCTACGTTACATTTGTACTGGCCGAGTAATCTACGTTACATTTGTACTGGCCGAGTAAAGTATGTTACATGTGTACTGGTCGAGTAATCTACGTTACATTTGTACTGGCCGAATTACATTTGTACTGGTCGAGTAATCTACGTTACATTTGTACTGGCCGAGTAATCTACGTTACATTTGTACTGGCCGAATTACATTTGTACTGGTCGAGTAATCTACGTTACATTTGTACTGGCCGAATAAGCTACGTTACATTTGTACTGGCCGAGTAATCTACGTTACATTGTTACATTTGTACTGGTCGAGTAAGCTACGTTACATTTGTACTGGCCGAGTAAGCTACGTTACATTTGTACTGGCCGAGTAATCTAAGTTACATTTGTACTGGCCGAGTAAAGTATGTTACATGTGTACTGGCCGAGTAATCTACGTTACATTTGTAATGGCCGAGTAATCTACGTTACATTTGTACTGGCCGAGTCATCTACGTTACATTTGTACTGGCCGAATTACATTTGTACTGGTCGAGTAATCTACGTTACATTTGTACTGGCCGAATTACATTTGTACTGGTCGAATAATCTACGTTACATTTGTACTGGCCGAATAAGCTACGTTACATTTGTACTGTCCGAGTAATATACGTTACATTGTTACATTTGTACTGGTCGAGTAAGCTACGTTACATTTGTACTGGCCGAGTAAGCTACGTTACATTTGTACTGGCCGAGTAATCTACGTTACATTTGTACTGGCCGAGTAAAGTATGTTACATGTGTACTGGCCGAGTAATCTACGTTACATTTGTAATGGCCGAGTAATCTACGTTACATTTGTACTGGCCGAGTCATCTACGTTACATTTGTACTGGCCGAATTACATTTGTACTGGTCGAGTAATCTACGTAACATTTGTACTGGCCGAGTAATCTACATTACTATTTTATTAGCCGAGTAATCTACGTTACATGTGTACTGGCCGAGTTAAGTACGTTACATTTGTACTGGTCGAGTAATCTACGTTACATTTGTACTGGCCGAGTAATCTACGTCATATTTGTACTGGCCGAGTAATCTACGGTACATGTGTACTTGTCGAGTAATCTAAGTTACATTTGTACTGAGTAGGGTAGTCTAAGTTACATTTGTATTGATCAAGTAATCTACGTTACATTTGAACTGGTCGAGTAATCTACGTTACATTTGTACCAAGAAAAATACGCTACATGTGGACTGGTCGAATAATTTACGGTATATTTGTACTGGTCGATTAATCTACATTACATTTGTACTGGTCGAGTAATCTACATTACATTTGTACTGGTCGAGTATCTACGTTACATGTGTACTGGTCGAGTAAAGCCGTTACATTTGTACGAAGTAGAGGAATCTATGTTACATTTGTACTGGGTAGGGGAATCTAGGTTACATTTGTACTGATTAGGGTAATATGGGTTACAATTTGCACTGGTCGAGTAAAATACGTTACATCTGTACTGAGTAGAGGAGTCTATGTTAAATGTGTACTGAGTAGGTGAATATACGTTACATTTGTACTGGCCCAGTACGTTACATTTGTACTGGCCTAGTAAAGTATGTTATATTTATACCGAGTAGTGGAGTCTAAGTCACATTTGTACTGGTCGAGTAATCAACGTTACATTTTTACTGAGTAGGGATCTCTACGTTACATTTGTACTGAGTAGAGTAA
Organism: Cyrtodaria siliqua; assembly: GCA_037043455.1. Classification (NCBI taxonomy): domain Eukaryota; kingdom Metazoa; phylum Mollusca; class Bivalvia; order Adapedonta; family Hiatellidae; genus Cyrtodaria; species Cyrtodaria siliqua. Next base: position 33,695 of record JAWPHD010008290.1, read on the forward strand.
TCTAAGTTAAATATCTACTGAGTAGGTAAATATATGTGAAATGTGTACCGGTCGAATAATCAACCTTGCATTAGTTACTGAGTAGGGGACTCTACGTTACATTTGTACTGGCCGAGTAATCAACGTTACATATGTACTGACCGAGTAAACGGGTACGTTACATTAGTACTGGGTATGGGAATATATGTCAAATGTGTACTGAGTAGCGGAATCTATGTTACATTTGTACTGATTAGGGGGCTCTACGTTACATTTGTACTGGCCGAGTAATTAACGTAAAATCTGTACTGGCCGAGTAAACTACGTAACATGTGTACTGAGTAGGGAATCTATGTTAAATGTATACGGAGTAGGTGAATCTTTTGTACTGGTCGAGTTATCAACCTTACATTTTGTATTGAATAAGGGAATCTATGTTACATATGTACTGGTCAGGTACACTATGTTACATGTGTACTGGTCGAGTAAACTACGTTACATTTGTAATGAGTAAGGGAATCTATGTTGCATTTGTACTGGTCAAGTAATCTACGTTACATTTCTACCGAGTAGGAGAATCTATGTTACATGAGTACTCGTCAAATATTCAACGTTACATTTGTACTGGTAGAGTAATATAGGTTAAATTTGTACTGAGTATCTAGGTTAACTTTTTACTGGTCAAATGATCTACGTTACATGTTTACTGGACCTAACTCAAACGTTTATTTTGGAGACCTTCACTTGTTTAAAAATAACAAATCGATGTAATTTTGTTTAGAAAAAAATCCAACCTACCTACCCAGTACAGAAAACCAACCCATGTTTACCGATGGCTTTTGGATCACTTTGTCCGTCGTCTGTAGCCCGTCGTTCGTCGTCGTCCGTTGTTCGTCACACTTTAACCTTTACCTTGGCCATAACTTGAGAAGTAGTTGACCTATTTCATAAAACTTCACACACAACTTCATCTTGACTCAAGGAACATGTCCAATAACTCTGACTTTCATTTTGGCAGAGTTATGCCCATTTTCATCAAATGTTAACCTGCCTCCTAACCAAGCTCATAAACTGGAATTAGCACATGGCAGGCGATAAAAGAGTTACGTGGAAAACCCTTCTAGTTAAACAATAATTATCGAAAAGAGTAAACAACTTATTAAAATTTCATTCTGGGGAAAACTGCTACAATGTTGTTGTTGTTGTTTTTCTCCAGGATTCTGTCTGTTGTAATATTTTAAACAGTGTTGTACTAGGGGCGATTTGTGATCATTATTAAACTATTTATTTTTCCCAAGTTACTGTTAAGTATACTTTATTAACCTTTTTTCAATAGCAAAATGCAACCCTCTTGATTATCTATCATTTAAAATCAAAGTACTGAAAGTACTGAGCGGCGTAGGTTGGTCGAAGAGGGTATACTGTCTAGATCCTTTGTCATGTTGAAGGGGCGAGAAAGAAGCAGAATGCGTTGCATTTGTTTTGTTATATTTTTACTGAAACAAAGTTATGCCATTTATGTGAAGAAGCAAGTTTTCTAATCGCGATCATCGTTAATTTGAGCTCATCTACCTCATTCGTATTAACAATCTATTTTTAATTGTTTGGTACTCGGCTTTACTTTAGTAATTCAGTACAAGAAAAAATGATGCACAGCATAAGGTCGCCGCAGAAAATATTGCATTTAAAAGAATAAACCAAACAGTACAGAGAAAAAGGAAAATGCAGCAAATAATTATGGTAGTGCACATTTCATTATGATACCCTTGTTGGGTATGACTGTCATAGAAGGTCCGGACTGTATTGTTCCTATACCATTAGGGTATCCTATTGGTTTAACTCGCGGAGGGATTATAAACCTCAATTTAAAGAAAGTTATTTAATGGGGGAAAAAATCGAGAGATTATGCTTAACACTTAACAAACAACCAAAAAATGTGCTGTACAGTATATTTTTAATTAAACTTATCGTACATGTTTTAAAATACAAGAACAAAGCGCTATTCACCGAGCCACACCAGCCCCCGGAAAGAGAAAAGAAAATCTGAATAATTTGAGAACCGTGGAAACGTATTCAAGAGTATTGTTTGACATGGTGAACTCCACACACATGCCTCCCCGACCCAAAACTGTTTATTGCATTAAACTGTTTTGTTCATGATATATGTGAATACAAAATTAATGTGATACATTTATATGAAAGTACTACTTAACCTACGTTCTTTGAATACGAACAAATCCACTAAAGAGCAATTTTCCTATATTGAACTGAATTAAAACAAATCCATACCGACCTACTTTAATTAGATTGATTTTTTTAAAAAAAAAGAAGAAAAAATCAAGACATCTTTGTTCGCTTGCACCAGGAATCGACCCCTGATATCGTGCATTGGAATCAAAATGTGCACTTATGGAGGCTATGCTAACCTCTCGGCCACCGCGGAATGGTGTATCGGTATGCCTTATTTATGTTATTGTATTAGAATCGAGCAGGATCAGAAGTTAATCGTATTTATTTTCAACATCAAAACTAGTGTTTTAAAATTACAGATAAGCACGGCACGCATGCGCGAAAACTGCGTGGCGTCAGTCTATATGAGGGCGCACAAGACTTCATTTGAAAACAATTTTAAACGATACGAAACTGAAGCACATTTTGATGGATTTATTTTATAATTGGAAAGACATCCACAATTCGTCCAAATCGCTTCCAGTCCTTTCTGCATACAATGTTGATACTTTATATCAGATAATAGTGTAACAGTAACACAACACGGGTGCATTATGTATCTAATTACCCATCCGTCTCTTTTCTAATTGTGTAACAGTAACACAACACGAGTGCATTAGGTATGTAATTACCCATCCTTCTGTGTTCTAATTGTGTAAAACCCACTCATCCCGTCTATCGCATCCACCATCTTTGCCCTCAACCATCAACTAAAAATCCGAAACCTATCATTTTGTTACCTTGTTATCGTCTCAAATCTTTACAATAATTTCGGCTTTTCATAGGAATAGCTAAATTAAATTGTAAACTCCAGTTTTGCATGTACATGTTTATGTGTAGTTTATGTACATGATGTACCTAATGCCTCGGTCAGATGAGACCTACGGGTGGTCCCTGGCCCGTAGGACTTGGGGAGCCGTACGGGCCTGTGGCCCGTGGGAAGTCCGTACGAAATCACCCTCCTGCGATGTTGTGGTCACATGCATACGGGAGGTCTACGGGCGTTCTACGGGTTCTCTGCGTCTTCTTACGATTTTTTGGCCACGGGATCGCAATAACCCGTACGTGTACCCTACGGGTTCCGTAAGGTGCACGTGCGGGCACCGTACGGGCCCGTGCGGATGCCGTACGGGCTTGAGAACACCCGTACGATGTCGTGCGGGGCCGTACGGGCTGTGCGGGGCCCGTGAGAGCCCGTACGGGGCCGATAGGACCCAACAGACCTACGGACCTGTAAGGGACACGTATACGGGCACCCGCACGGGCCCCGCACGACTGTCTACGGGCCTTCTACGGGCCCAAAATCGTAGAAGCCCATGTTTGAAAGTTGTGCATGCTCAACTTTCAGCCACGGGCTATACGGCGTCTCTACGGGTCCAAAAATCTTCGAAAAATCGTGCGGGCATGCGATTACCCACGGGTTCTCAGGGTTTTGGCCCTTACGGGCCCGTAAACTGCACGGATCTTCATGTGACCGGGGCATAATTACTGAATAATAATTCAATATTAGTAACTCAAACACCAACACCGAACGCGAATTAAGAAGAACGACCCTTGGTATGATAAGTTTGCATACTTCATCCCAAGAAACCTAAAGTGCAATTTGGTCAAAATTAATTAAGTTCAAGTCTTTAAAAGGGAAAATTTCAATTGGTATGGCTTACGTTTAAAAATTAGGTCAAATTAGATCAAACGTTTGTCAATGACCTTGAAGTTGGACATACTTTATGACCTACCGTTTTGTTAAGAAGTAAACGCTGTGATCTATATTAACATGCAAATTCAGAGAAATGTTATACCTTGTCTTCAGGTCTTTATGCACTTTTTTCAGATACTGATTTTAGACCACAAAAATACAATACTGGTTGAAATTGTGTTGCAAACAATAAAAAGCGAAATTACTTTAACAATCCAACATTTTACAATATATATTTAGTAATAATAATAATAATAATAATAAATTCTTTATTTCATGAAGGTACAACTCATTAAGATTATACAAACAAGTGCACAACACTTATCTTCCATGAGGCCTTCTGATAACAACAGCAACTTATAAACAATAGCAAGTGAATAAATGCACGTAACATTAATACTATGTTTCAAGCTGGCATTCAAAACAAGTATTCACTATTAACACAACTTAATTTGAGCAGAACACCTGTTATCTTGAAATAGAAACAATTTATAATTGTGTTTGAAAGCATAAATAGAAACAGAAGTCCGGATATTTTCTGGGATTGAATTCCAAGTCCGCATGGCAACATAGTTAAAAGATTGTTTTAAATATTCGGATTTAGGTCTAGGATGCTTAATGTCATGTTTAATGCATGATCTTAAATTATATCTGCTATTTTCAGAAAATGTTATTAATTTACTTATGTATATTGGTGTAAGATTATGAATTGCTTTATAAACTAACACACCTACTTGAAATTTACATCTTGTTTCAAATGACATCCAATTTAACTCATTGAAAAGATTTGCAGAAGGTGTATGTAAAGGTTTTATCAAAATCCAGCGTGCGATGCTTTTTTGTAAAGTAACAACCTTTGTAAAATTTAATTTAGTACAATTACTCCAGAGGATAGATCCATAATCAAATATTGGAACTAAATATGCATTATAGAATAGCTTTTTCATATCAAGTGTCAAATATTTAGATATTCGTCTTAAAAGAGTGAATTTACTCGATATATGATTACAGACTTTGCTTATCTGAACATCCCACTTTAGATGTTGATCTATTGTAATTCCGAGAAGTTTTTGAGAAGACACTGATTGTATCAGGCAATTATCTATCGAAAGCGTGAGTTTTCGAGAATGGTTTATTTTATATTTTGAACCTAATAGCATACATGTTGTTTTTGTAGGATTTATAACCATGTTATTTATAGTGCACCATTTATTTATGTTATTTAAGTCAGTTTGTAATTTATTCTCAATAGATGGCACATCCAGCCCTGATGTATGTAGCGTGGAGTCATCAGCATACATGTCAACTGAAGCTTCTTTGGAAGCTAAAGGTAGATCATTTACATAAATCAAGAACAAAAGTGGTCCTAGGATAGATCCCTGAGGGACACCTGATTTGATGATTCTCTCCTCAGATTGATACTGTCCAACTCTGACTACTTGTGTCCTGTTAGACAGATATGACTGAAACCAACGTATTGTTAAAGACGAAAAATGATACAAATGCAGTTTGTATAATAGTATCTCATGATCAACCATATCAAACGCCTTTCTCATGTCAAGGAAAACACTGCCAACAAAGTTTCCAGAATCAATTTGTTTCAACCAGCTATCAACAAGGTTAATAAGTGCTGTTTGGCAAGAATGATTTTTACGAAATCCAGATTGAGCCGTGTACAAAATATTAAATTGTTGAAAGAAAGAGTGCAGTTGCGCAGCAACATGCTTCTCAAATATTTTGGAAATTGTTGGTAATAATGAGATAGGTCTATAATTGTTCGGGTCATCTTTTGGTCCATTTTTGTGTATTGGTAACACGCATGCCTTTTTTAGCTGATCAGGAAATATGCCTTGATCTATGCATTTATTAATGATTGAAGTGATAGCATTAATGATACAATCCGATGCTGCTTTTATAATACGAGGTCCAATACCATCTATACCTTTTGCTTTATTTATATCTAATTTATCAATTATTAGCCTTACTTCGAAAATCGAGATGTAATCTATTTTAAATATTGCCTGTTTTAATTTATTATCAATACGTTTTTTTAATTCAGCGTAGTTATTTGCATATATTGGAGTTTTGTTTATTGTATTAGCAATATTAACAAAGTGGTCATTTAGAGCATCAGCTATATTTTTCTCCCCCTCAGTTGTAACATTATTAATATTTAAAATTGGTGGTAATTTTATAACAGTTTGATTGGTCTGTGCAGATATTGATTTAAGATGCGACCAAATAAATTTAGAGTCTTTTTTATCTTTAATTGCATTTGCAAAAAACTTTTTCTTACCTAAAGTAATCAGATGGTTAGTTTTATTCCTCCATTTTTTATATTCTGGCCATTTTTTTGCTTTATTGAACTTATCACGTAATTTTCTTGCCTCTTTAATTTTATCAGAGTACCATTCAGGCTGTTTTGGGCGTTTAATGCGTCTCTGTTTTAAAGGAGCATGTTTAGAAAGAGCATAGTTTAACACTGAGTATAAATATGCAAGTGAAGTGTTTGGATCAGTGAGTGTTTCAGCAGTATTTATTCCTGAATTATATAACTCATTTTTAAATTCTTGTTCATCAAATTTGCCAAATGATCTGTAATTAATAGTTGTATGACCGTTTAGCGAATCTTGATTTTGTCGTTTAATTTTCCTAATAAAACATACTGGATAATGATCACTCATGCATATGAATGGTACATTTATTTCGATTACATTTTCAGGATGTGTAGTATAGATATGATCAATTATTTTAGAACTTGAAATTGTCACTCTGGTAGGCATGTTGATTAATTGCACAAGACCTTGATTAATGAGAAAATCTGACCATATTTTGATTGTCAAAGCCAGCCGTAGGAGAGTAATTGATATTAATATCACCTAGAATGTATATTTCTTCGATTTCCTTTGAGGAAACGCTATACTGATCTTCAAAAGTATCAATCCAAGATTGTAAAGAATTAGGAGGTCTATATATGAAAGACAGAATAAATGGCTTGCTATTTGGAAAACGTATTTCTAGCCAAATACTTTCTATTAAATCATTTTCAAGATCAAATCTACGTACTGATGGAATCTTATCACTAATATATACTAAAATACCACCTCCCTGTTTATGAGTTCTATCTTTTCTTTCGGATTTATATCCATTAACATGAAGTTCATTATCCGATACATTTTCGGAAAGGAATGTCTCACACAAGCCTAAAATATTGACAGAATCATGATGCCGAAGAAGTAGTTTTAACTCGTCAAGCTTAGGCATTATATGTTGCACATTTAGGTTTGCTATTTTTAATCCCTTTTGTTTTAATTTGAAAAATGATTCCGAAATATGTGTGTTACAATGTATATCCATCCTTCCACTACCATCCAATTTACAATTTGTGCTAATAGGTTTCAGATATGTACAAGCACTATTATAACGATTTACATGTGTAACATTTAAACCACAAGTGTCGTTCGTGTAGCTATTTTCCTTCAAAGGTTCGGAAGTTTGAGTGTCATTAACATAGTTACTGTTTAGAGAACAATTTTCATTTTCGTTCACATGTTTGGAAGCTTGAGTATCATTTACAGAGTCATTTGTTTGAAAGCAAGTACACTTTACAGTATTACAGTGTGAACACAAATTTAAAAGAATATCGTACTTATTAGTACAGTTTGTGTGATAGCAGGGTTCGCTCTTGTTTTCCTATTGCCTCCATCTAAAGTCAACATTTCTATGGCTATATCTCCATCTCGGACGTATATATTGTCTTACAGTTTGGAAATCCTGATGATTGTTATCAGTGCGGTGTTTAATAATCTCACAGGATTTATGTATGTTCTGTACGAATGTACTGGTCCCTTTGTTCGATAAATGTATACCGTCGCGCATGAAGAAATGTGTAGCGGCGGTCCCGTCCCCGTATATGTACGAGCTGAAGCATTCAATCACGTGCACTGAGTTAAAATCGATTCAGAAATAAATTATAAAGGGCTATAACTCCTGTAATTTGTATCCGATTTATCTGCCTTTGTTTCCTACACATCATTACTTGCTAGTGATCGTGTACACCAAGATCGGTGTACGTATGTCTAACGGATTTTGAGGAGTTGATGACACACATTTGCGTCACACGGACGGACGTACGAATGACACCCGACGGACAACGTCATTTCTATATTTCTCGATTTCGCGAAGGCAGACTAACAAGAGGTTAAGAAGCTGATAATGGTGTCCTACCTCTTTGTTTTTCGGAAAATAGAAATTTAAGTACGGCAAACGTGGGTCTTATACGTATGTCATAATGTCCATATGAGTCAATGTCAAGGTCGTAGAAAGCTTGAAAATGGTCCTACAATGGTATGTTTTAACACTTAGTTGTATAACTGGATCTCTCGGTCGGCACAAGTGGTGTCACTTAAGTTGCTTCGAGTCTGGCTTACGCCGGAATAAGCATCCCGTGTGTGTAGTACTCACGGAGGCATCCCGTGTGTGTGGTACTCACGGAGGCATCCCGTGTGTGTAGTACTCACGGAGGTATCCCGTGTACTCACGGAGGCATCCCGTGTGTGTGGTACTCACGGAGGCATCCCGTGTGTGGGCATCCCGTGTGTGTAGTTCTCACGGAGGCATCCCGTGTGTGTGGTACTCACAGAGGCATCCCGTGTGTGTGATAGTAATCACGGAGGCATCCCGTGTGTGTAGTACTCACGGAGGCATCCCGTGTGTGGGCATCCCGTGTGTGTAGTACTCACGGAGGCATCCCGTGTGTGTGGTACTCACGGAGGCATCCCGTGGCTGTGGTACTCACGGAGGCATCCCGTGTGTTTGTGGTACTCACGGAAGCATCCCGTGTGTGTGTGTGGTACTCACGGAAGCATCCCGTGTGTGTGGTACTCACAGAGGCATCCGTGTGTGTGGTACTCACGGAGGCATCCCGTGTGCGTGGTACTCACGGAAGCATCCCGTGTGTGTAATACTCACGAAGGCATCCCGTGTGTGTAGTACTCACAGACAACTGGGACAATGAAACGTAGTCTGATGGCGAAACCACGTGACGTTTTGATCGGGTTCACGGCAAAAAAAGAAAATCGATTCAGATAATTGTTTGTTTCATTTCTTTCTTAATATTTAACGAAATATGTTCAGCTAAAGCGCACATACCTCTCTACAAAGTGAGTTCTTCTCTTCGCCGCAAAAGGAATTTCAGACTTTGTGAGGGCTAATCTCAGAAAGTACTGAACGAGTCGAATTATTACCCTTTGCGGTGGAGAAAATACCTCATGATCACTTTAGAGGGGTGTGTGCGCTTTAGTTTAATGAAATTCGTTAATTATTAAGGAAGTTATGAAGAAAACACCTACCTGAAACGAGGACTGCTTTGTTGACAATTTACGAGGACTGCTTTGTTGACAATTTGAGGGCTGTTGTGGCGCAGTCGGTAGCGCGGCGGATTTGTAACCGGGGGCCCAGGGTTCAATCCTCCGTGGTGCCACCGAGTTCCGTCGGTGTGTTCTTGGGCAAGACACTTTCCCTTAGCCTCGTCCGTCGGATGGGGACGTAAACCGGGCGGTCCCGTGTATCGGTCTATCCTCCGAGCACGTTAAAGAACCTATTCGATAATAAGAGTAGGACAGGTTCCCGGATTCCTATGTATTCTTCCCCTCTCTCTGGGGCGGCTCTAAATAACCTATACTGTGTTGATGAGCCGTTAAACAACATTCAATTCAATTCAATTGTTGACATTTATTTTGCCGTGAACCCGATCAAAAAGTCACCTGGTTTCGCAACCCCATTCATTGAATTGTAAAATCCGAAAATATCGAAACATTCGAATAAAAAATATAGGTGTCTGTTTCGTAATCACCACTTGCAATGACTTTTTGTGAACAAATAAATATTCAAACCAAGTGGTACTTTTGATAATCTAAAGTGGTCCTTGAGATGCAATTATAGGATGTCTTCAAATGCTCCCTGGAGTGGGTTACCGTTTTATGATTTATTTCTTTCATCTGGTTATCGATACCCTTCTACCGGTATGTAGAACCTATAACAAAATGAAATAAAATGTGTATTTACACGACCTCAGAGGGAGATGAGATGAAGAATAAAGTTTCCCGTCAGACATGCCTCCGTCAGGGAGCGAACACACAGAGGCCTTGATCTGTAGCCCGGGCCACGGAGGGGTTGATCTGTAGCCAACGGACGGATAGATTTGTAGCCCACGGAGGGCTTGATCCGTAGCCCACGGAGAGCTTGATCCGTACCCCACGGATGGCTTGATCTGTAGCTCACGGAGGGATTGAGCTGTAGCCCACGGATGGCTTGATCTGTAGCCCACGAAGGGCTTGAGTGATTTGTAGCCCACGGAGGGATTGATCTGTAGCCTTAAAGCGCAGGGTCTCATCCACGGAACTACCGAGGCCGCTTTATTAAGCAATATACAGTTATGGCAAATACGTTTCAGCTTGTTTATGTAATAAACTTAAATGATATCGGACTTTTACTAAATTAATGTGGTAATAATTGTTATGCTTTACAGATAATGGACGAGTCCAACAGCGAGCATATTACCCCTATACATACTTGGTTTGCGCGCAATAACCTATCTCCCCTTCAGGGATTTTTAATGAATCCCTGCCATTTTTAATGAATCCCTGCCACAACATGCACGAGGTGCGACTCACGCGGCTTGATGGTTGTGGAGGTGTATTAGCGCGTATTATGTGCAATTTTTTAGACAAATGATTACACCGGTAGGAAACTCATAATTCGCTGAATTTGCTTATTTAAATAACTGGCCTATCCAGATAGTTACTCTTCTTCTGTCAGATTGTGTTGCTGTCATTGCAATTCGGACTTTTATTACACGCATTTTTTAAAAAAATTAAAAAAATCAACAATGAAACGTGGCTTTAATTTAATTAATTTGAATTAAAAAAGCACATCTTGGTTAACATGTCCTTAATTCAACATTTATAAACAAGACTGCCAAACATTTCATGTCAATGGTAACAGTTATGTAGTATTTTTTACCTCCGGTAAACATATGTGACAGCTTTTGACGATGTATCACCGTATATAACAGTTAAAAAAAAAGGAAAAAAAGAAGAAGAAACAAAAACACAACGAACTACGAACGATAATTTAGGAAAAGCATCACAAAAATGCTTATTATTAGTTTGAACCTATACCACTGTATATGAACACTCGGGTAAAACGTGTACTTATCTTAATCCGAACCTTCTCTAACCTTACCAGCCTTTATTACGATTTTGATATTTCATCTGGCTCTGTAAGTCACAAAAAGGCTTTTAGGGTCAGAGATAGCTCGGATTATAGTTATATATGTTAAAAACAGTTCTTCACTTTGACGACATGTCAAAAAAGAAATAATTGTCAATAAAAATAAAACAACAGTACGTACGAGTACTCTCTTCCACAGTTGTCGAACATAATGCTTGACGATTTACTCGCACGAGCCATGTTACGATCGTTAGCAGATATAGAAGCTTTATATCTCTTTGCCACTGGCAGAGTTGGATGCAGAGTGAGGCAGCATTTCAAAACATCGACAAAAGTGGAAATCCACAAATCTCCCAGACCCCAACCTCCCCACGCCGACAATCCCATGGGATATCCCAATCATCTATAACACAAAACTTTTTTTTAAAGGAATGACAAGGATGACCTTTCTTTCCTTTAAAGGGATAATGACAATCTTGATTTTTTTTTTTTAAAAACTTGCATTTATTTAGTCTTTTATATTAATTATGAGAATACTATAAAGCGCATTGTTTTTGCATATTTCTAATTGTTGATTTTAGTGCATCAATAATATATCTTAAGCTATGGTAGAATAACGAAGAAAAAGTAAAAATTCATTTTTGTTTATTTAATATATGCCAGCGGGTTTCAAGATAAAATAATTCAAATAATAATTAATAACTCGAGACGCTACTTTTATTGTTTGATAAAAACTTGCAAAGATGCGTGAACATGTGCAAAACTAACGTCAACATTGCCGTATGTCCCTTTAATAAACGAACGTTACTTATCGTTTTTTAACCCTTATCCAATTGTATGCACTGATAACCGGGCAAAGTCTTAATAATCGGTCTTATTTTTCAAGCGCTTTAGTACTTACGCTCAGAGAAGTAAAAACAAACAAATAAACATTAAAGAAAATAACACAGACATATACTGAAAGGAAAAAGAAACGCAGGGTGCGTATTTCCGCTATATATTGCATATACTGCACACTTAATACCATATATATTCCAAGGAAATCCCAAGATATTTTGTAAAAAAACAAAGTGCAGTTAGTTAGAGAAAGGACACAACTGTGATGTTGTAGACGTTTTAATCACAGTACACGTTGTAACAAGAAATTCATAAATGCTGAAGTTCCTCTTTGAAAAATTGAGCCAGTTCAGTACTGTATTTAATGTTAAGCGACTGCAACATTTAAAGCCTAAGTTTGCTCACCTGCTTGAGCCAAATGCGCACTCTGACGATAATGAAACTTTAAAGGGGTAACCATTGGTGTGCTCAGTGCTGTTTAAACCTTCCTTATAAAAGGACAGGCCTAATGTCGCCCTGTACCATTCGATTAGCAGTACTGTAGCATATTAAACATACAATATATAGCGGAAATACGCACCCTGCGTTTCTTTTTCCTTTCAGTATATTAATAAACAGATAGAATTGAATTGGGTTTTAAGGCGCACCAACACATGAAAGGTTACATACCGTCTAACAGGCATGAACATGCCAGGCTCATCCTTCATGTACATCGAGATAAAATATGGAGAATGGGCCTAGGACCTTCTCACCCTGAACTGCAGAGTTGCTGCAAATTCTATTGTAGACACTCCATTTACGCTGGAGCCACGTTTTTATTGTTTTTCTGCCACTGCTCTTAGTGATGTGAGCGAATGGCACCTGAAACAATGCAGGGGTCATGATGAAGACCTTTAATGAGCATGAACAAAAAATGACAAAATGAATATGAATGTGGGGTGGGGGCGGGGGAGGGTCCTACGGGGGCGGGTCCTACCCTCTGCATGTGACGGTGTGTTTGCAGTGGTTGTATTCTACCCCGGCAACCATACGGGGTATGAAGTAACCAAAATATTACGTGGCACCTTAACTTTTCCTTCTATCTCCTCTCTCATTTATTCACTGTTTTGATGGGAATACATTTAAAAGATTCATAGTGAATAGCAAAATGGGATTATAATAATTTATGTTTATTTTGAAAATAACAAATTGTACAAAAAGATGTTTAAAGTTAAAAAATGTCATCATTTTTCGATTTTCTCGTAAAAATCAAGGTTTTGACATAGTCAAAGTTTCCGTCAAGCTCCTTTTTTGCTCTACATGTAAGAGAAACAAAAATACTACCACTGAAAAGAAAATTAAATTTGTGATGGGATTTGGCATGAATAAAACTTGTATCTATAAAACTCTTCATGATATATGTGTTTAAAGTTGGGAAATAATTTGAATTTTTCGCACTGTGCCACGTGAAATTTAGGTAATTTTCGTAGTGTCCAATCTATTTGTTATTAGGTCTGTGAAAATAAGTATAATTTAGAGAAATCACACTTTTTACATTATATACCCTTGTAACTGTTGTTGTTTTCTCCATGTGTGTCAAAATTCACCAATTTGTGTTTGCTACATAAAATTTAAGTTGCAATATAAATGACTGAAGCATATTAAAGAATTCACGACGCGGCAATTTTGATTTTTTAAAAAAACACAAAAAACTCTTGGTGTCAACTTAGTTTTTCTAATTAACTAGCATATTTGCAAATCATATTAGTAAAGTATTCAAATAGTTCAAAGCAAATTGATATTACTACGTGTAATTGTTGATTATATAACGCCGATAATATAAATAAAACCAATAAAAACTCCCAAATCGTATTACGTAATAGACAAAGTCTAGTCTCAGCAAGTTGGTTTATTAAAATACCGAGATGGGCGTAGCCCATCGCCCTTCGAGGTTTTAAATAACTAACGAGCTGAGACAGACTCTATCTTTTTTTTAGGTATGGTAACTTCCATTTAGCGGACGTTAGAGTATGGTAAAGCGCCGCCCCTTTGTTTATCACGAATTAAACGATTTAATGCTACACGTATATATATGCATTCATCAAAGATAATTTCACCGACCATTTTATTTAATAAATATTAATATGTAAGCAGATGTTTATCCTTGATCAGTCCACTCTCTTAATGTGCTGTATCATGAAGGATTCTTCATATGGTACTTAAAAGTGAGGAAGTGTCGATTCTTACGGATGGAGGGAGGTGTACAGTACTGGTTCTATACCCGGGAAAAGTGGGGGATCTGCCTCCACAAAAAAAAAAATCGGCAGTCATATATAACCTTACATGTGTTGAAAATCACGTAAAACATCATACAAACAAACAAACAAATCTATGGGAAGCCTTAACTGTCAAAATGTGGATATTTGTATATATATATATTTGCAGTAATAAAATCAGTTTCTGTCGAACGGATTGCGTTTGCATTGCACCGACTTTGTTTTCGCCCTATCATTTTACTTACCACCAGACTAAGACTAAATGTGTTTGCGTTAAACTGATTCATATTGCATCATGCTGATTTACTTTGTTCTGTATCACTTTACATTTTTCGATGAATCGTTTAAGTTTTCATCGTACCGACTATTTTATTGTATTTTTGTCAAATGGTTTGTCGTTGCACTGAATGATTTCTATTTGCGTCGTATGGTTTAAAATTTTACACCGTATCATTTCACTTCGAACCATATCAATTCACTTTGTAACGACTGAACAGAGTTTACACGTCTCATCGCCAGCCATTGACATTCAGTAAAGGTGAACATTTGCTAAATTTCAGCTACTGGCAGTAACGTATACACAGCATTTCCATGTATACACCAATGTAACATTAATTTAATTTTAAAGTGCGTTTTTGTAATTAAAAACGAGCTATCGGAAGTGTAACCGACATAAATCACGCATTCATTTTGCTAGACTGGTGATGCATGTGCAATCAATGTTGGGTACAGAGGCAATTCAGGGGCTCTCGACTTTCACAAATAGGGAATGAATAGGTATTCCTATTTCATCACGATTGCCCTTTGGGAATTGTAATGCATAAATAGTTTATTGGTGTGCGTGATGGCTTCCCGCCGCATTTATTTTGTAATACTCTATACGAAATACAAAACCACAGGGTATGGACGTCTCGACTCGAACCCAGTATGTAACATATCTGTGTAAGGCAAGCGGGGCGTTTCCTTCATCGCTGTATAAACCAATCCGTGCATCTCCGAAGACAATAACCTCATCGGATTACATTTCCTTCACGTTTAGCATTCCACCTCACACATACAACATCCCAGGTCACATTTTGTAGTCTATTGTAGCAACCACAATCCCCGTCTAGGCCTTGTCTGGTTTACTCCATTACCATCCAGCGTAATAGCGATTGATTAATATAATAACTAAATTGCTGAATCAAACACTCACTCGGCTGGAATTGTAGGACCAAACCTCAACTATGATCGATACACGCACAAAAGGGTTTAACAGCCTGGCAACTATTCAAATATCTCACTGTACATTATATATCAATGGAAAATATATTGTAACGTACACATTAACACACGTTATACATACTGAAAACAGAAGCAACCCAGGTGTTAAACACAAACACCCATTAAAGGAACTGGAGGCGATCTGAAAACAAGAGGCCCCTGAGGGGATGGGGTGGGGATGGGGGGTTGGGGGTCCAAATTCTATTGATATTAACATTCTAAACTAGTATTAGTATGGTAAAGACTAAACTGAATTGAACTGAATTGGGGTTTTAAGGTGCACCAACACATGAAAGGTTATATGGCGCCTAACAGGAATGAACAGGCCAGGCTCGTCCTCCATAATGTACATCGAGATAAAATATGGAGAATGGGCCCAGAATCTTCTCACCTGCAGAACCGCCGAGTTGCTGCAAATTCTATTGTAGACACTCCATTTACGCTGGAGCCACTTTTATTGTTTTCTGCCACTGCTCTAGTGATGTGAGCGAGATGGCACCTGAAACAATGCAGGGTCATGGTATATAAAAGGCTGGATGGAAAATGAAGGATCCATAGTGTTTACAAAGCAAAACATAGCTTTTCAATCAAGTTTCACAGTTTTTTTCTGTTTCTATTAATATTTGGCCGTTCAAGCTGTCATTAATATACACTGACCAAGTTCGGAAAAGATCAGATGAAAAATGAATTATTATATATAGAGATTTAACGAAACAAAATATAGCATTTTTAAATAACTCGAAGGCCATAATGTATCTGATACTAGTAATCTGACAAAATAATAATCTGATACTAGTATATGTTTTCCGAACTTGTCCGAGCTTGTAGTGAAATCTGGGTTATATTACAAGACCCTTGGTAATATCAACAATCAGACCAAGTTTGGTCAAGATCAGATGAAAAAGGAAGGCCCTATCATCTTAACGAGGAAACATTTAATATATATTGATATCAACAATTAGGCAACGATTGGTAAAAAATAAGATGAAAATTCTTAAGAAGACAAAATATGGCATATGTTGACCTTAAGGGCCAAACTTCAGTTTTACTGGTTTTAGTCATCCGATCTAGCTGGTTTTCGAACATGTCTAAATTTTCTGTGATATCTACAGTCTGGCCAAGTTGGATAAAGACTGGAGGGAAAATAAAGGCTCTATCGTATTAACGGTGCAAAATATGGCACAGTTAATTAAATCAAGGGTCATAACCCCGATTTTCGTGGTATGTCTGGCTTGTTTTGGAACTTATCCAAGCTTTTATTTATATGAACTATCTGGCCAAGTTTGATCAATATCGCATGAAAAATCGTCCTAAGAGGCAAATTTCATAAGAATACGGACAGATGGACAACTCGTCATCTCATAGGCATCGGCTGGATGAACAAACGTCGTGTATGAACAAAAGATGAGCATATGTCGTGTATGAACAAAAGTCGTGTATGAGCATATGTCGTGTATGAACAAACGTCGTGTATGAACACAAGTCGTGTATGAGCATATGTCGGGTATGAGCATATGTCGTGTATGAACACAAGTCGTGATTGAGCATATGTCGTGTATGAACACAAGTCGTGTAAAACCTTAGTAATTGGACTAGAATCATGACCTAGTATAGTTCACTGTAACCTTGACCTTTGATTTACTTACCCTAAAATCAAGTGGCTCTGAGTATCCCAAAATACAAACATGTATACAAAGTTTGATGAAAACAGGTTCAGTATAATTATAATTACAATTTGGATGTAAACTTTAACCATTTCCAATACAGAAGGAACAACAATGTGGCTGAACATTGTACTAGAGTGACACTTTATACCCAAGTAACAATGTGTACTCAAATAAAAATGTGGACAATTTGTATCAAGTAACAGTTTGGACAATTTGTACTCAAGTAACAATTTGGACGTTAGTCAACTTTAATGGTTTATTGTCGTGTTGCTCTGCCGTCTGCCAAGTCATCGAGTACCTGCTGGGTGGCTTGTTTTTATATTCATATATACATGATCATCTTTATGTTATACTGCTATTAATGATGCCTAGCTTGTTAGAGGATATAGCATGGCGGGGACTTCTTTATTTACACTGTATCGTTTTATTGGGATGACAATACGGTACTAGTGAGGTTTGGTGCACCCAAGAACATGGTTTAACCCGCCCCACCTCCACACACACATACACACACACACCTCAGCGGCCTTTTTTGACACTGACCTTCAACCCTTTATGTTTATGATGTCAAATACCTTGCCTTTTATGCACTTGTAATTGTTGTTGGTTTACTATGCGTGCCTGTGGTTGACTGGTCCTTGAATGCTACTTTCCCGTTTGACTTTGATACTTACGTTTAACCAATGCAGGAGGTATACAATGAAGCTTTCATTCTTCCAAGTGGGGATAACAATTGCACTCAAGTCGTATGTGCCTGAGACGATTGCATACACTGAACTGTCAACCCACACCACTCTCTTCTTAACATAGGATACCATAGCTAAAAAGGTTTATGCTTAATGTCAACATTGAGAGTGCATTTTTACATTAAACATCACTTCAGACGCAATCAGAGAATAGAATGGCTTACTACGATATTACAGTCTGGGATTGATTTGTCATTAAAGCTTTACAACTTAATAGGATTAAGTGTACTCCTGGCTCCATTTCATTCATCAACAATAAAACATACTTTATAAACTGGGTTTATGCAAAGTGTCTACGAATGTCTGTTAAATGCCAGTATCGCTTCAACTTCTTGTATTCAAGAGACACTTTTAACATCAGCATTGGTTCTTTAGGGAAGGCTACATGTGTGCGTGTAGACATCAAGAACGTTATATGTGTGCGTGTAGATACCAAGAACGCTACGTGTGAGTGTAGACACAAAGAAAGCTATACGTGTGCGTGTAGACATCAAGAAAGCTATATGTGTGAGTGTAGACACCAATAAAGCTATGTGTGAGTGTAGACACCAATAAAGCTATGTGTGCGTGTAAATATCAAGAAAGCTATATGTGTGCGTGTATACACCAAGAACGCTATGTGTGAGGGTAGACACCAAGAAAGATATATGTGCGCGTGTAGACATCAAGAATGCTATATGTGTGAGTGTCGACACCAAGAGGGCTATATGTGTGAGCGTAGAAACCAAGAATGAATTATTTTTTTTGCAGGCACAACGAGGGATATATGTGTGAGTGTAAACACCAATAATGCTATATGTGTGTGTGTAGACATCAATACCGCTATATGTGTGCGTGTAGACATCAAGACCGCTATATGTGTAAGTGTAGACACACATAATGGTATATGTGTGAGTGTCGACACCTAGAGGGCTATATGTGTGAGCGTAGAAACCAAGAATGATATGTGTTGAGTACAGACACAACGAGGGATATATGTGTGAGTGTAAACACCAAGAATGCTATATGTGTGAGCGAATACACCAAGAAGGATATATGTGTGCGTGTAGATATCAAGTCCGCTATATGTGTGAGTGTAGACACACATAATGTTATATGTGTGAGTGTCGACACCTAGAGGGCTATATGTGTGAGTGTAGAAACCAAAAATGATATATGTTGAGTGCAGACACAACGAGGGATATATGTGTGCGTGCAGACATCAAAACCGCTATATGTGTGAGTGTAGACACAAATAATGTTATATGTGTGAGCGAAGACACCAAGACGGTTATATGTGTGAGCGTGAACACCAATAAGGCTATATGTGTGTGAATGTGGACACCAAGAGGGATATATGTGTGAGTACGGACACCACGAAAGCTATGTGTGAGTGCAGGCACCAAAAAGACTATATGAGTGAGTGCAGACAGCAATCCGGCTATATGTGTGAGTGTGGACACCAAGAAGACTATGTGTGAGTGTGGACACCAAAAGGCTATATTTGTGAGTGCAGACACCAAGAAGGCTATGTGTGAGTGTAGACACCAAGAAGGTTACATGTGCGAA
The DNA here is from genome assembly GCA_037043455.1 of Cyrtodaria siliqua. Classification (NCBI taxonomy): domain Eukaryota; kingdom Metazoa; phylum Mollusca; class Bivalvia; order Adapedonta; family Hiatellidae; genus Cyrtodaria; species Cyrtodaria siliqua. Next base: position 53,148 of record JAWPHD010008290.1, read on the forward strand.
TATGGACACCAAGAAGGCTATATTTGTGAGTGCAGACATCAAAAAGGCTATATGTGTGAGCGTGGCCACCAAGAAGGCTATATCTGTGAGTACAAACACCAAGACGGCTATGTGTTAGTGTGGACACCAAGAAGGCTATATGTGTGAGTGCAGACACGAAGATGGCTATATGTGTGAGTGCGGAAACCAAGAAGGTTATATATGTGAGTGTAGACAACAAGAAGCCTATGTGTGAGTGCAGATATAAAGAAGGCTATATTTGCGAGTGCAGAAACCAAGAAGGCTGTATGTGAGAGTGTAGACACCTAGAGAGATGTGTGAGCGTGGACACCAATAAGGCTATATGTGTGAATATGAACCCAAAGAAGGATATATGTGAGTGTAGACACCAAGAAGGCTACATGTGTAAGTGCATACGACAAGAAGGCTATATGTGTGAGTGTGGACATCAAGGAAACAATGTGTATACGTGTAGACACCAAGAAGGGGATATGTGCGGGTGTGGAAACAAAGAAAGCTACGTGTGTGAGTGCAGACAAGAAGTATATATATATGTGAGTGTAGACACCAAGAAGGCTATGTGTGTAAGTGTAGACAAGGCTAAATCTGTGAGTGTAGCCACCAATAAGGCTATATGTGTGAGTTTGGACACCAAGAAGGCTATATGCGTGACTGTAGACACCAAAAAGGTTATGTGTCAGTATGGACACCAAGAAGGCTATCTGTGTGAGTGTAGATACCAACAAGTTTATATGCGGGGGTATGGACACCAAGAAGGTTATACGTGTGAATACAGACACAGAGAAGTCTTATGTGTAGGTAAATACTCCAAATAGGCTATATGTGTGATTGTAGACTCCAAGAAGGCTCTGTGTGCTTGAAGACACACAGGAGACTATATTTGTGAGTGTAGACAAAAAGAAAGCTGTGTTTGATTGAAGACACAAAGGAGATTTTATGTGGTATAAAATACATAAAGAAGGCTATATGTGTGAGTGTTGACACCAAGAAGGCTATATGTGTGAGTGTAGACACCAAGAAGGCCATATGTTTGAGTGTAGACATCAAGAAGGCTGTATGTATGAGTGTAGACTCCAAGAAGTATATGTGTGACTGTGGATATCAAAAAGGTTATGTGTGTGCGAGTGTAGACTCCAAGAAGGCTATATGTGTGAGTGTGAACATCATGAAGGCTACATGTGTGAGTAGACTCCAAGAAGGCTATACGTATGCGTTTAGACAAGATGGCTACATGTGTGGACATCAAGAAGGCTACGTGTGCGGTGTAGACACCAAGAAGGCTATATGTGTGAGTGTAGACTCCAAGAAGAGTATGTGTGAGTGTGGACAACAATAAGGTTACGTGTGAGTGTGGACAACAATAAGGTTACGTGTGAGTGTGGACAACAATAAGGTTACGTGTGAGTGTGGACAACAATAAGGTTACGTGTGAGTGTGGACAACAATAAGGTTACGTGTGAGTGTGGACAACAATAAGGTTACGTGTGAGTGTAGACTCCAAGAAGAGTATGTGTGAGTGTGGACAACAATAAGGTTACGTGTGAGTGTGGACAACAAGAAGGCTATTTGCGAGTGTGGTTAACAAGAATGCTATGTGTGTGAGTGTGGACACAAAGAAGGCTAGGTGTGAGTGTAGACACCAAGAAGGCTACGTTTAGGTGTATACAAGGCTATGGGTGCGTGTGGACACCAAGAAAGCTATGTGATTGTGGACAACAAGAAGGCTATATGTGTGAGTGTGGACACCAAGAAGGCTATGTGTGTGAGTGTGGACACCAAGAAGGCTATATATGTGAGTGAATACACAAGAAGGCTAAACATGTGAGTGAATACACCACGAACATTATTTGTGCGAGTGTAGACACCAAGAAGGCTATATGTGTGAGTGTGGTCACCAAGAAGGCTATGTGTGAGTGTAGACTCCAAAAAGGCTATGAGTGAGGACAGAAAGAAAGCAATGTGTTAGTGTGGACAACAATAAGACAATGTGTGTGAGTGTGGAAGGCTATATGTGTGCGTGTGGACACCAAGAAGGTTATATGTGCGAGTGTGGACACCGAGAAGGCTATATGTGTGAGTATGGACACCAAGAATACTATATGTGTGAGTGTGGACACCAAGAAGGCTATATGTGTGAGTGTGGACACCAAGAAGACTATATTTGTGTGTCGACTCCAAAAAGTCTATGTTTGAGTGTGGACAGAATGAAAGCAATGTGTTAGTGTGGACAACAAGAAGGCTATATGTGTGAGTGTGAAAGGCTATCTGTGTGAGTGTGGACACCAAGAAGGCTATATGTGTGAGCGTGGACACCAAGAAGGCTATATATGTGTGTAGACACCCAGAAGGCTATGCGTGCATGTAGACTCCAAGAAGGCTATGTGTGAGTGTGGACAAAAAGAAAGCTATGTGTGAGTGTGGACAACAAGAAGGCTATATGTGTGAGTGTGATCACCAAGATAGCTATGTGTGTGTGTGTTGACACCAAGAAGGCTATTTATGCGAGTGTATACACCAAGAAGGCTATATATATACGCTATAATTATATGTGATTGTATACACCATGGAGGCTATTTATGTGAGGGAATACACCAAGAAGGCTATATATGTGAGTGAATACACCAAGGCTATATATATATGAGTGTGTGGACACCAAGGCTATATGTGTGAGTGTAGACACCAAGACAGCCATGTGTAAGTGTTTATTCCAAGAAGGCTATATACACTAAGAATACTATATATGTGAGAGTATACACCAAGAAGGCTATGTGAGTGAATACACCAAGAAGTCAACATATGTGAGTGAACACTCCAAGAAGGCTATATATGTGAGTGAATACACCAAGAAGGCTATATGTGTGAGTGTGGACACCAAGAAGGCTGTATGTGTGAGTGAATACATCGAGAAGACTGTATGTGTGAGTGTAGACACCAAGAAGGCTATGTGTGAGTGTAGACTCCAAGAAGGCTATATGAGTGAATACATCAAGAAGACTGTATGTGTGGGTGTGGATTCCAAGAAGGCTATATGTATGAGTGTAGACACAAAGAAGGCTATGTGTGAGTGTAGACTCCAAGAAGGCTATGTGTAAGTGAATACATCAAGAAGACTGTATGTGTGAGTGTGGATTCGAAGAAGGCTATATGTGTGAGTGTAGACTCCAAGAAGGCTATGTGTGAGTGCAGACTTGAAGAAGGCTATTTGTGGGAGTGGACAAAAAGAAAGCTATGAGTGTGGACAACAAGAAGGCTATATGTGTGAGTGTGGACACCAAGAAGGCTATATGTGTGTGGACAGCAAAAAGGCTATATGTGTGAGTGTAGACCTCAAGAAGACTATATGTGTCAGTGAATACACCAAGAAGGCTATATGTGTGTGTGGACACCAAGGTTATATATATGACTGTGGACACATTTAAATCCGATTTTGTTTTAAAATGACAGGGTCATGGAGTCAATATGCAAATTTTACAACCAACAACAGCGTTTTTAAATAGTTTTACTTATTTATTTATATATATATATATATCATGCATGTAATGTATGACAGTTAAATAAATATTGTTTATATAACTACAGGTATTATGAACAATACCAATTAAATTACGGTGTATAACTACTACCTGCACTCTGGGACATTCTGTATTTTAAAAATATTGACTGAAAGAAGTGTAAACTACAATATTATTTTGCCATTTGTCTATTTCTAGGAAACCATTTCATTATTTATTACGATGATCCAATGCCGGCTTGCCATAAGGCTGACTGAATATGCCAAGTATGCCACATCTGAAGGAGGGTGACAGAACTGTTGTAGTTACTACACCAGTGGCAGTAGTCTCCATTAACATATCCTATACTCTAATACCAGAGCATGCAGTGGAAGTTGTATGGTTAAACAGGACGGAATTTTCATATGAACTTCTTCTTTAGTATGCTGAAAATAAAACATAAATGCTGTTGTTACCTTTCCATGTGAAGTAAAAATGAGTCCTAGGTCACTGCTAGACGTTACAGGTACACTTTTATCAATAATGCTTCAATTTTATTACTGCCTTATTGCTGAATGGACACTATGTAATGTCAAGAACAAACAGCAAGAACAAAACGATGTCAATAAACACAATACAAGAAGCTATTCATTTCACCTGCAAATCATCATTAATAACAATAAAGGACGAAGTATGATAAGCGGGTATTTTGGCCCCAAATATATTCAAACTGCAAAAAGCAATATTTAAATAAAATGTGCTGTGCATATTTAAGTAAACTAATCATATCAAAATATTTATTTATTTATTTTACTTACCTAGAAGATTTAACTGGGTTTTAAAACAAGAGGCCCAAGAGGGCCTGTGGATGCTCTACTGGCTAACATGGCTCTTATAACATCAATGAAGCGAGTGACTGCCATTTATGTTTTATTGGAAGTTTCGGGCAAAAAACAGCTTTTTGACTAAATCAAGGGCCATAACTAAAGAATCTGGTAAAGCTTGGTAAAGATCAGATGAAAAATAAAGGCCCTACCGTATTAATGAGGCAAAATATAGCATTTTTAACTAAATCAAGAGCCATAACTCCTCCGTTACTGGTCCGAATGGTCCAACATAGAAAAAAAAAAAAAAAATTAAAAAAATTAAATAATGAATTTAACAACAACAAAAAAATATTCAAAAAAAAAAGAAAGCCATAAAATCTGCTAAAGTTTGGCTAAGATCAGATGCAAAATAATACATGAGAGCTCTGTGCCATGTGGTTCCAGAGAAGAAGATTTTTTTCAGTTTTTGCCTATACAAGCCTAAGTAAAACTGTGACCCCCAGGGTGGGGCCAAATGTGACCAATGGGTCACCATTTGAACAAACTTGGTAGAAGACCATAAGCTAATAGCAAATGCAAAATATTAAACCTCTGGCTCTTGCAGTTGCAGCGAAGAAGATTTTTTAAGTTTTTCCCTATACATGTCTATGTAAAACATGTGACCCTTGGGGCGGGGTCAAATGTGACCCGAGGGTCACCATTTGAACAAACTTGGTAAAGGACCATAAGCTTATAGCAAATGCAAAATATTAAACCTTTGGCTGTTGCAGTTCCAGAGAAGAAGATTTTTTCAGTTTTTCCCTATACAAGCATTTATGTAAAACTGTGACCCCGGGGCGGGGCAAGATGTGACACCAGGGTCACCATTTGAACAAACTTGGTAAAGGACCATAAGCTTATAATAAATGTCAAATATCAAACCTCTGGCTCTTGTAGTTTCCGAGAAGATGTTTAAAAAAAAAATCCTATATAAGTCTATGTAAAACTGTGACCCTTGGGGCGTGGACAAATTTGACCCCAGGGTCAGCATTTGAACAAACTTAGTAGAGGACCATAAGCTGATGCTACATGTAATACATGAGAGCTCTGTGCCATGTGTTTCCAGAGATGAAGATTTTTTTTCATTTTTGCCAATACAAGCCTATGTAAAACTGTGACCGCCGGGGTGGGGCCAAATGTGACCCCTGGGTCACCATTTGAACAAACTTGGTAGAGGACTACAAGCTTATAGCAAATGCAAAATATTAAACCTCTGGCTCTTGCAGTTTCAGAGAAGAAGATTTTTTAAGTTTTTCCCTATACATGTCTATGTAAAACATGTGACCCTTGGGACGGGGCCAAATGTGACCCGAGGGTCACCATTTGAACAAACTTGGTAAAAGACCATAAGCTTATAGTAAATGCAAAATATCAAACCTCTGCTGTTGTAGTTTCCGAGAAGAAGATAAAGAAAAAATCCTATATAAGTCTTTGTAAAATTGTGCCCCCCGGGGCGGGGACAAATTTGACCCCAGGGTCACCATTTGAACAAACTTAGTAGAGGACCATAAGCTGATGCTACATGTAATACATGAGAGCTCTGTGCCTTGTGGTTTCAGAGAAGAAGTTTTTTCCTATATGTCTATATGAAAAACATGCAAAACCTCAATATACAAACTTTGGACCCCCGGGGCACGGCCATTTTTGACCCGGGGACTTTATTTGAACAAACTTGATAGTCTAGGTGTTGGCGATCATTTTAAAAGAAAAATTGTTGAAATCTGTCCAGCTGTTCTGGAGAAGAAGATTTTTTAAGGTTTCGACCATATATGGTAATGGCAGCCATCTTGGATGTAGCGCTGACCTAATTTTAACAAATCTAAAAACCATTCATCTAAGGATCATCCACGTGAAGTTTGGTCAAAATTAGCCAAGCGGTTTCTGAGGAGAAGTCGTTTGAAGAAAAGTTAACGGACGACGGACGGACGACGGAAGACGGACAACACACCATCCCATAAGCTCTGCTGGCCCTTGGCCAGTAGAGCGCCCTTGGCCAGTAGAGCTAAAAACTGATTGAAAACTGCTGAAAATAAACAAAAATGCCATTTTTAACAGAAAATGCTTTATTTGTGAGGCTCTCACTCAAAGTCATTTAGAGCCTTCAAACTTACTTTTAATGAGTTTTAATAATGATTCTGTACATTTAAAGCAAAAATAGGAATTCCAAATTTGTGCATTAAAATCTTCAATATCGGGGGCCAATTTTGATCCTTATCATACCTAGTACTTTAAGAACTTATTAAGTTCACTCGTAAAATCATCATTCCACTCAATACCAGAACCTATTCAATCACCATGAAACACACTACAAGAACGTATTCATTTACCCTGCAAATCATCATTCCACTTAATACCGGAACCTATTCAATCACCATGAAACACACTACAAGAACGTACTCATTTACCCTGCAAATCATCATTCCACACAATACCGGAACCTAATCAATCACCATGAAACACACTACAAGAACGTACTCATTTACCCTGCAAATCATCATTCCACACAATACCGGAACCTATTCAATCATCATGAAACTCACTACAAGAACTTACTCATTTACCCTGCAAATCATCATTCCACTTAATACCGGAACCTATTCAATCACCATGAAACACACTACAAGAACGTACTCATTTACCCTGCAAATCATCATTCCACACAATACCAGAACCTAATCAATCACCATGAAACACACTACAAGAACGTACTCATTTACCCTGCAAATCATCATTCCACACAATACCGGAACCTAATCAATCACCATGAAACACACTACAAGAACTTACTCATTTACCCTGCAAATCATCATTCCACTTAATACCGGAACCTAATCAATCATCATGAAACTCGTTACAAGAACGTACTCATTTACCCTGCAAATCATCATTCCACACAATACCGGAACCTAATCAATCACCATGAAACACACTACAAGAACGTACTCATTTACCCTGCAAATCATCATTCCACACAATACCGGAACCTAATCAATCACCATGAAACACACTACAAGAACTTACTCATTTACCCTGCAAATCATCATTCCACTTAATACCGGAACCTAATCAATCATCATGAAACTCGTTACAAGAACGTACTCATTTACCCTGCAAATCATCATTCCACTTAATACCGGAACCTAATCAATCATCATGAAACTCGTTACAAGAACGTACTCATTTACCCTGCAAATCATCATTCCACTTAATACCGGAACCTAATCAATCATCATGAAACTCGTTACAAGAACGTACTCATTTACCCTGCAAATCATCATTCCACTTAATACCGGAACCTAATCAATCATCATGAAACTCGTTACAAGAACGTACTCATTTACCCTGCAAATCATCATTCCACTTAATACCGGAACCTAATCAATCATCATGAAACTCGTTACAAGAACGTACTCATTTACCCTGCAAATCATCATTCCACACAATACCGGAACCTATTCAATCATCATGTAACTCACTACAAGAACTTACTCATTTACCCTGCAAACCATCATTCCACACAATAACGGAACCTATTCAATCATCATGTAACTCACTACAAGAACTTACTCATTTACCCTGCAAATCATCTTGAAATTTAATACAAGAAATTTTAAAGATTTTGGTATGTTGACCAAAAGGAACGGAAAAAAGGCTTAGTGCTATTCCATCTAAAATTACCCGGCGAAGGAGGAACGCCATTTTGTTTTGAGGTGAATAGTGAACACAGCAATGTGAGAGGATTGTTATATAGGACGATATTTCATTGCAAGTACCGGAGATGTTTTAAGGGAAATGTATAAAATACAGACCTTGCGGAGGGCCCTTGGGTGGCCTGCCACTACTTGGTGCTGAAATAAAAATAGTGACAATATTTATTGCTGTATATATGACAGCAAGTTCTGCGATTTTATTCTTTTTTTATTTAAGTACTTTTTGGCCTTAAAAGTAAAATTAATGTACAGAAGGACAATGGTTACACTTTAAAATTAAACCACTTCAAAATTTGCATAAATATCCATACCTTCTGACCATTCTGTTGCTAAGGAAACCTCAGTGTCGTCAGGGATGTTCCATCCACCTCCCTCGTGAGACCGTACAGACTGTACAGACTCTCTCACAGCTGCTGGTGATGGTGGTGATGCTGGCAAAGGAGGCTGAAGGGTAATATATTTGAAAAGAGTATTATATAAGTATTTTCTGTTGCTAAGGATTTGTTTTGTATGGGATTTTACGTCATTTTCAACACGTAAGCTTATATATGACGGTCAATTTTTTTGTGGTGGAGGCAGACCACCCACTTTTCCTGGGTATTACCAGAACTGTACACCTCCCACCATCCATAAGAATCGACACTTCCTCCCTTACAAGGTGAGGAAACCTCAGTGTCATCAGGGATGTTCCAACTACTTGGTAGCTCTCAAATCTTTAGACGATGGAGGTGACAAATAAAAGAGAAAGAAGTCTTAAATTAGTTAATTCTGTTGATAAAGAAACCTGTGTATCCTCATGGATATTCCATCCACCTCCCTTGTGAGATAGTGTTGACCGTATAGTCTCCCTCACAGCTGTAGGTGATGGTGGTGATGTTCCATCCACCTCCCTCGTGAGATTGTGTTGACTGTATCTGTGTATCCTCAAGGACGTTCCATCCACCTCCCTTGTGATACTGTGTTGACCGTACAGCCTCCCTCACTACTGTAGGTGATGGTGGTGATTTTCCATCCACCTCCCTCGTGAGATTGTGTTGACCGTACAGTCTCCCTCACAGTGTAGGTGATGGTGGTGATGTTCCATCCACCTCTCTTGTGAGATTGTGTTGAACGTACAGCCTCCCTCACTGCTGTAGGTGATGGTGTTGATGTTCCATCCACCTCCCTCGTGAGATTGTGTTGACCGTACAGCCTCCCTCACTGCTGTAGGTGATGGTGGTGATGTTCCATCCACCTCCCTCGTGTTGACCGTACAGCCTCCCTCACTGCTGTAGGTGATGGTGGTGATGTTCTATCCACCTCCCCCGTGAGATTGTGTTGACCGTACAGCCTCCCTCACTGCTGTAGGTGATGGTGGTGATGTTCCATCCACCTCCCTCGTGTTGACCGTACAGCCTCCCTCACTGCTGTAGGTGATGGTGGTGATGTTTTATCCACCTCCCCCGTTAGATTGTGTTGACCGTACAGCCTCCCCCACTGCTGTAGGTGATGTTGGTGATGTTCCAAACACCTCCCTCGTGTTAACCGTACAGCCTCCCTCACTGCTGTAGGTGATGTTCCATCCACCTCCCTCGTGTTGACTGTACAGCCTCCCTCACTGCTGTAGGTGATGGTGGTGATGTACCATCCACCTCCCTCGTGTTGACCGTACAGCCTCCCTCACTGCTGTAGGTGATGGTGGTGATGTTAGTAACTGAGGCTGATGAAGCAGTCAGTGGGAGAAAGATAAAATGAAATACTCAGTACCTTTGATCCCCTGTCAACACCAGGGGTGACTGTTTTGCTGCCTTGTAAGAAGAAGTTTTCACTGTCTATGGATCTTGACTGGACTGGCCGCTCATCAAACCTCACTGGGGCTGTAGAGCTGAACTTTTCCCTACAAAATATATGTGATTATAAACCTCACTTGGACTGTAGCTGAGAATGTGAAGGTCACCCCACTGACCTGGTTTTAGTACATATGTACTCTAACCATTAATAAGGAAACAACCCTACCAAAAAGAGCACTGCATAGTGGTGCATATACACCTGTCGTTGACAAGAGTAAATTCCAGGTTAAACATCTATCAAAGGGAAATAATTAAAAAATATGAATCGAGTTATGAGATGTATTCTTGATTCATTGTGGATGATGTGTGCAAAGTGTTATTGTTGTAGACCTAATAGTTTGAAAGTTATTAGCCACGATCATTTGTAAAAGGCAAGGTTAAGTTTCAGATTAAACCTTTTTACAAAGGGGAATAATTCCAACAATATGAACAAGAGAGTTATGGGCCTTTATCTGATGCAATGGATCATGCTGCAGAAGTTTCATTATTGGAGACCTTATGTTCGAAGTTATTAGCCACAATCAGTTGTCTGGAAAAATTTGACAGACATAATATGTCCCTTTATTATATACCTATCAATAATTATATACAAAGTACCTTCATTTTCTTACAGCGGAATACAAAAACCTGTATCACCTCTAGAGGTTTTCTGAATCCCTATCAGTATGCTACTAAAAATAGATTCCGTATCACTATCCTACTTAAAATAGAACAGGGAAATTCCTAATAATGCTCGCATTTACACCAATTTGCACGAGAACGTCAAGACGACGTTACGTCAAACAAACAAAACAAGTACGTCGCACCAATGAACTTTAACTTGTAAGCTGTAGCTACACCCCCAAATATATTAAAATACGTCCCATTTCCCTTCATCATTTTATCAAAAAATAAGCCTTGAAACATATAGAAACTTTCTTTATTGCATGCTTATAAGAAATGTAAATATTTTTAATCGTGTGTAGGAGGTATATAATAAAAGGATCATTACTAGAGTAGCGTGTTCTGGAAGGTTTGTATCACCTCTCATAGGTAAATGCCAGATCAAGGATCACACTCGAGGATCCGCCTCTTGTGAGAACCTTGATCTGTCATTTGCCTACTCGAGTTGATACAAACTCCCAGAACACGCTACTCTAGTAATAATCCTATTGTACGGCGGTATAAAAGATCCATAAGGGCGATACTGACTGACTGCACGATTATGGCAAAAATCAGCAGCGATTTTAGAACAGATACTAATATTAATAATGACAAATACAAATAAAAATGTTTACTCAGTAAATAAAGGCCTCTGGTCTAAAATTCAATAAATACAAAAGAAACAATAATGCGTAAGTAGAGTCTGTCAAATACACATACACATATCTATTTAAACCTGAGACAGATACAGTATCTACATTATATTACAGAGGTTTAATGGGAAATAATTTACTTAGGAAATAGAAATGGAATCACATTTTGTTTTAATTATGGTAAATATTTTAATCATGATGTAAAGACACCTCATTAGTGTGGCATGTGTGTACTAGTGATGCAGTAACTTACTGCCGAGTCTTTCTGCGTGGTTCTGGTAATGTCCTGGCCAGGTCAGCCCTGTAGGTCTCGCCATCCGAGTCTGGAGCAGTACCCCATACTGGCTTACGCTAGAATCATATACAAATGTGTTTTTTTACCTCATCTATCAAAACCTAGGAGGTTTTATATAATTGTACAAAATGACAATAATGAAAAATACTTTTGTTGTAAAAAGAATGCACATATATGCCACAATACCAGAGTTTTCAATGGTTACTAGACCAGATACCCAACACTCCCAGAATCGTGGGAACAAGGCATGTCTCAGTGGTTTACAATTCTCAAGAATCCATTTAAAATTGATGCACAAAGTTAGGAGTAAAACATTGAATATAGAGAATATTACATGACTGCCTGTTTAATATTGAATTTATTGAACAAGATAAATTATATGTTTAGAGCATCATATCAGTTTTATCCAACGAGTTTAATAAACTCAATATTAAATAGGCACAAATGTGAGATCCTCTAATTATCATATAACTCCCAAAATGCTCAATAAGGGACATATATTAGTGTAGATACTGTCGTATGCTGACTCGGTCTTCTACATACTGCATCAAACAATGGATCTACCTTGTCAGTTTCCGTAATCTGGTATTTTAAACAGTTTTGGAAATCAATGAGGCAATTCCGATGCACACCGAATGGGAAAGACCGAACAACGATTCAGCCTTTGCGAATTTATTACACTAGTGTATTATGACAAATACATCATGGCTTTATTACACTCCCACACTGCCAGTTATGTGACAATTTGTGTGATTGTTTGGATATTTTATATACTAAATTATCTACATTCTTCACAAATATAATCCTTTCCTTATTACCATATATTTACAGAAATATTTTTAACAATGGACCATGGATCTTAAGATCAATTTATATGTAAATGTATCACCCTTGTTTAAGCAGAGGCACGTCTGGGGTCAGTAGCTACAAGATGTGCGGATGATCAAATAAAAAACATTCTTTTGCCTAGGTTATGCATGTCCACTGTTTAAAAGGACGTATAGCAATCTTGAACTTTTTATCAATATTCAGTAATATTTAAAAACAGTTTCTTGTCAACCATTTTAATAATTAATACTAATATTGAAAACTAACGGGACATCGTGAATAACTAACGAGACATCTTGAATAACTAACGGGACATAGTGAATTTTAAACAAATCAAGATTGCTGTGTGTCCCTTTAACTGCTCAGTTGATTGAGAACCTAGGAATGCGATACTTGTAGCTGATGACCAATGTTGACTGGGCGCGACTTACCGGTCCGACCACCTGTGATACACTCTCAAACTCCTCATCCGACATTTCCGGTGAATACTCCGAAAAACGGTTCGACTGTAACGACATTCCTGTGAAGACAAAGGGAGATAAGTCAGTTGATATTTCATGAAAGTTAGTTGTCTTTATTTGATTCATAAAATGCAGAGATCTATCAAGTAATGTATGTATATATGTATGGAGTTTACAGTGCTTTTAATCCTTTTTCAGTCGTATCGTAATGGTGTCTTCTTGAAGTAGAGAGCCTAATACTCAACAACATCAGAGCTTCCACACTCGAATATACCGCGGTACACACATGACATGATACCCCACCCAGTAACATTGTACTGACATGGTGCCGACCAGTCCTAGAACTACCCATTGTATACTACAAATGGAGGGTGAACCCACGGCCTCCTGCATGCGAGGCGGACCCTCTTCTACTAGACAACGCCGTGGTACCTATCGAGTAAACTTCTGGCATCAGTTTTGCCAGTATATGTAAATACTCACCAGTGGGAGGTCTATCCAGGTCAGATTCATAATAATCCCCGTACTGGTTATCTGCAAAACACAAACACGTCATTTCAACACAGTAATACTGGGGTACCAGATCAGAACAGACGAGAACAGAAATTGGTTTTTATTAATTTAAAACTTAAACACACATTCTCGTCTATGAAGCAATCAGTTACGAGATCAAAACAATATGTTTACGAAACACTCGCTGTCATCATTTAACTGTGTTAATCAATATTAAAAGATAATATGCCAGCTAAATTGTTCTCAATTCTCAATTTGCTGTAAAACATTTCTCAAATACAGAATATTATTATAACCCAGTCAGTTACTGCTAATAGTGGGTTAATTTGAACGTATTTGGCAGTCCCACAAGGATATGTACAGTCAATAACCGTTCATGTAGAAGAAATGCATTTATTTTCTCAGCAAAATATTAGGTTATCAGATTAGTGGAAATAAAGATGAAGACCAAATTTCACACTGGCTACTAGTTATATGAAATTGAGATACCAGTCAGCAAATGTTACTGTGATTCCAATTTTCCTTGTGTAAATTACACTGTAACAAATGTATTATAAAGTGAAAGTAATAGTCCGGTATAAGAAATGCACCAGAAATCTGTTATAATCTGGTTTGTTTTTACAGCCGGACCTGCATGAAGCTGGAGTTAAATTTGATCTTGGTATTATGACTGAACTTAGGGTTAACTTCACATTGACCTTGGTCAGCAATGATTGACCTTAAGGTTATAACTGACCTTTCCAGAAAAGATGAAGATTTGCAGTGCAGTGACACAGCCCTAGGAGTTTAAATCATTCTGAGATTAATGGATCAGTTTACAAGCACATACTCAGTTGTCTTGTGTTGTGTATAAATAGAGTAAAACTACAAATCGTGAAAACACACTACAGTAATTCTACTTTAAAACAACAGCTTGGAAATAAAACAATGTACAGTGCAGCTACTTTATCTACAGTGCAACTATGGCAAAGTTATTCAAAACAAAGGAATAAGTGGATAAGAACTGGATAGGATTTTCATCTTTCGTTCTGATTCATTTTGTTTTTTGTGTACAAATATTGTGTATTGTTGTATATATTTGATTTAAAATGTTTAAACCAAAACAAAGTAAAAATTATTTTAAAACCAACCTAACAGACCTTATTGTCAATCTAACCGCTTTACCATTAATTTTATATATATTTATATATAGACTATAGGGTTTAGGAGGCTAAATTGAATGTTTGATTTCTGTAAAACATTATCAAAGGTTAGCTAAACCCCAGAAACTTGGCTAAAACTGAAACACAGACTTACCATAGTCACTCAGGGGTGGCGCACTACCAGTAAATAGACTGAAAATGTCAGACATTAGATGTGTTAACAGCCGTTAAAATGGTCACCATTAATAGAACTTGGTCGGGGTAGTGTAATATGAAAGAGAGAAGAAAGAGTTTTAGACAGTTATAATAAACGCAACTACATAAACTCATGAAATATAAAATATAAAAGCTTGTGCCAAAACTGTGAAAAATATAATGTGTGGATTGCACATTGCAAGGGGCCAACACAGACTGTAAAGGCCCAGTTTTTCACAGTTCTGTGTGCACATCATCCAGTTTCAGTATACCGAACAGTTATCTGTCAACTACAATTGTGTCCTTCGAACATTCAGCCTCACGTTCTTATTAACATTGTTCTAGAAGAAAACTGTTAACTGACTCTCAGTGATTTTTTTGTTTACAAAAGGAATTGTTTGCAGTGACAACCATGATGTGATATTTGTCAAATGGTCAGTTTAGTAAACAAGAAGAATATCTGCAATATCACATGACCATATAAATACAGGAATTCCCAAACATGTTTAAACCCTCATAAAATATTATGAACCTACATAAATATTGAAATTTTTGAGACTGTGTATCAGCCATTTAATGCTCGTTAATTGTGTTTAAATATGTTTTGCGCCCATTACGCCGTTAAACTGTTACGAAAGTCAGGATTTAAAAACACTGGTTAAGCCTTTTCTTACGCAACAGTTTTACTAATAAATATATTGACATTATTTTCTCTAATGATGTCACGTTTTTGACAGATCAACATCACATGCCTGATTTGTGACTGAATATGAAGTATTTAATAGGCATGTATTTAATACATATTGGATATCAGGATTTTCCCTAAGTGCGTTAGAATAAACGTGTTGTATATTTTAGATACTAAAATAAAAGTCTGACATTACTATTGACTATACTGAAACTAGCATGACTACTGAATAGTGTTACTAAAAACAGTGTTACTATGGAAACCAACTTGGAAGAAATATAAACTTACTTTTATCAACAACATAGGTGCTGCAATAAGTAATGTCATTATGCCCTAGAAGCTTATTTTTAATACAGAAAACATTGTATAAAAGAAATAAAACATTTAAAACTTGTTTTTTAATTTCTTAAAATGTTGAGTCAAAATATTGTAGAAAAAAAACAAAAGCAATCAAGCAATATCTTACTGTCATATTCTGAGCAAATTTTAAACTGCTGTTCACCATTGTTTGTCCGTAGATGAAATATTTCATCTCAGTTTTTAAAACTGGTCTTTTTATTTCTTGATTATTAATTAGTGTCAGATTTCAACAGTATATCAAGAATTCTGTGCAGGTTAAATGATTCACAACAACAGTATGTGTTGGCTGTGTTTATACATGAGTACTTTAAAAATGCACGTCTATCCGATATACTACTTACTTTATGTTTAATTTAACATTCGCCTCCTCTTGTCTTTGTCGTAGAACCTATAAAGTAAATAAACATACATTTTTAATCTATTTGAACATGAAATTTTGTCCCTGATAAAGTGAAAATATAAAGACTTTTTTTATCCTCAAAATATATGAATTTCCATATACCTCTGATTGTTCACATATACACAACCCTTGTTCGCAGTGTACAGTACAGTGATATGGCTCCACCATAATATTAATACAATATTCAGCATTTTCAAATTCACAAGGGTTTCATCTACATAACATGTAACATAATGAGAAGAAACCATCATTATGTAGTACATTATGTAGGCCCATCACTGACAATTCGGAACCTGTTGGGCATACCTGAAAACAAATCTCATCCCTCTCTCTGACATAGCCATGTGCAGGATACAGACGTTGGCCCAGTTTTTCAGGATTTTTCAAAATGGGAAGAAGATACAGATAATCTGGGCCACTCACCGCTGCGGGTTTGAATCCCACTGGGAGCTTGATTTGTGAGAATGTGTCGATTATTTTGGATGGCTGGAGGTTATACAGTACTGGTTCTACCCAGGAACAAGTGGCTGGTCTGCCTCCACCACGAAAAAATCTAACGTCATATATACATATTGTCATGAACTAAAAATGAAGTAAAACACCATTCAGCGACACAAATCCTGCATGTTTAACTCATATCCAGGTATACCAGATTGAAAGGTTGATACATACCCTACTGAGTTTATATCCAGACTTGGAAATCTTTGTAACCCCTTCCCTCCGCAGGTCGTCGGGATCCTCTGTAACACAGTATAATCAGAATATATATAGTCCTACTTGATTGGGCACAAGCAAGTATGGAATTCATAGGTATTAAAATATATAAACCAATGATAACCTCCTCGCTGAAAATAAACACTTGTCGCGTTGTTGTCATCGTAATCCATAACAAGAGGTCAATGACCTTGAAGCTCTACTGATTGATTTTGTTTTCAGGAAGAAGTCGCTACAAACTTGTTTTTTGAAAATCTATTTTTAGCTGTGGCGGCCATCTTGAATTTCCGGCTGACCTGAAATTTTGCTAGGATCAATTAGACATCAAGAGCAACATTTCTGTGAAGTTTCATGAAAATCCGTCAAGTAGTTTCAGAGGAGTAGTCGCTACAAGTTTTCATTATATAACTCTATGTAAACAAAGATGGCCGCTGACAGCCATGTTTAACATTGAATCAAAATAATGTTCGACTCGGATAACCATCATGTCATGCTGATAATTTTAGAAAAAGTCCCATATCAATATCACTTATAGTTTTCAAGAAGTAGTCGCTACAAACTTATTTTTTTTAAATCTATTTTTAGCTGTGGTGGCCATCTTGAATTTCTGGCCGATCTGAAATTTTGCTAGGATCAATTAGACATCAAGAGCAACATTCCTGTGAAGTTTCATGAAAATCCGTTAAGTAGTTTCAGACGAGTAGTCGCTACAAGTTTTCAATATATAACTCTATGTAAACAAAGATGGCCACTGGCAGCCATGTTTAACGTCGAATCAAAATAATGTTCAACTCGGATAACCATCATGTCATGCTGATCATTTTAGAAAAAGTCCCATATCAATATCTCTTATAATTTTCAAGAAGTAGTCGCTACAAACTTATTTTTTAAAAATCTATTTTTAGCCGTGGCGGCCATCTTGAATTTCCGGCCGACCTGAAATTTTGCTAGGATCAATAAGACATCAAGAGCAACATTCCTGTGAAGTTTCATGAAAATCCGTCAAGTAGTTTCAGAGGAGTAGTCGCTACAAGTTTTCATTATATAACTCTATGTAAACAAAGATGGCCGCTGGCAGCCATGTTTAACGTCGAATCAAAACGATTTTCGACAAGGACCAACATCATGTCATCCTGATCATTTTAGAAAAAGTCCCATATCAATATCTCTTATAGTTTTCAAGAAGTAGTCGCTACAAACTTATTTTTTAAAAATCTATTTTTAGCCGTGGCGGCCATCTTGAATTTCCGGCCGACCTGAAATTTTGCTAGGATCAATTAGACATCAAGAGCAACATTCCTGTGAAGTTTCATGAAAATCCGTCAAGTAGTTTCAGAGGAGTAGTCGCTACAAGTTTTTATTATATAACTCTATGTAAACAAAGATGGCCGCTGGCAGCCATGTTTAACGTCGAATCAAAACGATTTTCGACAAGGACCAACATCATGTCATGCTGATCATTTTAGAAAAAGTCCCATAGCAATATCCCTTAGAGTTTTCAAGAAGTAGTCGCTACAAACTTGTTTTTTAAAAACCTATTTTTAGATTTGGCGGCCATCTTGGATTTCACATCTACATGAATTTTTGCTAGGATCAACTAGACTTCATGGGCAACATTTCTGTAAAGTTTCATGAAAATCCATTCAGTAGTTTCAGAGTAGTCGCTACAAAAAAAAAGTTAACGGACGGACGGACAGACAGACAGACGGACGACGGACACCGCACCACGGCATAAGCTCTGCTGATCTCTGATCAGTAGAGCTAAAAATATAAATATGCAGTTCAAGACACACGACTACTGAGTATTACAATAACGAACTAGAATCCATTCAAAACTGTTTGTGGAATGCAATTAAAACAAATATGTAACATGAAGCGACAAAGATGTGTTACGTGACTGGACGGCCTGATTCCTATATAGCCCCACTTCACTTTGTGAAAGCGGGGATATAATTATGGATGTTCTTCCAAACAATAACTTTATATTCCAGAGGAGCATAATGCTTTGTCACAAACGACATACAGAAAACTTGTAATGTAAATCTTAGCTGATTTTTTTATTTCTTATAGCTTTCTGTTTGAAATTTTCTTTTGGAATAACGGAAGAGCATCCGTGGCTGAGAAGGTAAAGATGCTGCATTTGAAACTGTCTCGCCTCTAACCATTGCAGGTTCGAATCCCTCTGGAAGTTTGACTTGTAACTTGTGGGAAAGTGTTGATTTTTATGGATGGCGAGAGCTATACAGTACTGGTTCTACCCAGGAATAAGTGGGTGGTGTGCCTTCATCACTAAAAATCGACTGTCATACAAAGCCTAAATTGTGATGGAAAATGACGTTAAACACAAAACAAATAAATAAAAACATTTTTGAACAATGAAGACTGTAACAATCATACTCACCAAGCAATTCAATGGCATCATCTTCCACTTCATCGTCTTTTTCTCCATCGAAGCCTGAATCTAGAGAAACTTTGTCCGATTCATTCAATATTTTCTCTAGATCCTTACGGTGTTTCTCCGTTTCATGTTTAGCTCCCCTAGACTTTGATGTGCTGAAATATAGATTAACAAAATTGAGTATATGAATACACAATATTCTTCAAGAACCTTGTGTGCGTTTTATTATTAATTACCTGAGAAAACGTGTGTTACCATCCGCCTTCTACTTTCTCAATCCTCTGTCACATCTGCCTCTTTGCCTCTAGTCTCTTATCTCACTCAAGTTATCTCTTGTTTTAACCCTCATTTCTCTTTCTCTAATCTACCCCAACTACTCTCTTTCACCTCACCACATCTTGCTCTGTATCATCATGGTCAGCTAGCTTTATCTCCCCTGATGGTAGAGGCCAGCTTTATCTCCCCTCATTGTAGAGGTCAGCTTTATCTCCCCTGATGGTAGAGGCCAGCTTTATCTCCCCTCAGTGTAGAGGTCAGCTTTATCTCCCCTGATGGTAGAGTGCAACTACCTGACCACATTTTGCTCTGTGTCATCATGGTCGGCCAGCTTAATCTCCCCTGATGGTAGAGGCCAGCTTTATCTTCCCTGATGGTAGAGGCCAGCTTTATCTTCCCTGATGGTAGAGGCCTGCTTTATCTCCCCTGATGGTATCTGACCACATTTTGCTCAGTGTCATCATGGTCAGCCAGCTTTATCTCTCCTGATGGTAGAGGCCAGCTTCATCTCTCCTGACTTGCTCTGTGGCATCACCCGTCTTTATCTCTCCTGATGGATAAGGCTATCCACATTTTACATGGGGGATGGAAAGTCTTGTCTTTCTCGGTAAAGATAAGTCATTAACATGCAAAACATTAGTAGCTGGCGGCGACAATGCACAACATGTCTCTGATATGCAAGAAAAAGAATCTATCATGGGTATTCGGTTCAAATAGGGAATTCCAACCCTCGGTATAAGTGTTTTAATCGGAACCTCGGCAGAGCCTCGGTTTTATCGGGGTTGGAATTCCCTATCTTTACCTGATATCTACGAAAGATTCTTATAATCTCTCCTAATTGTCGAGTGTACCTATCTGATCACATCTTGCTCTGTGTCATCACGGTCAACAAACTTTATCTCCCCTGATTGTAGAGGCCAGCTTTATCTCCCCTCATTGTAGAGGTCAGCTTTATCTCCCCTGATGCTAAGGTCGGAATCTACAGTTTTCTTTGAAGTTCAGACTATTTTCAGACATGTACACTAATTACGTTAAATAACTTGCATTCTATTTTTCAAAACTAACAAACATGCCCTGTTCCTGAAAAACCATATAATTTCCTCTCAAAATATAGCAAATACATGCTAGAAAGCAACAAAATCAATTTCTCTGCCTACAAATACAATTCATTTACCCCACCCACTCAGCACTCAAAAAAAGGAAAATATGACATTTATAGACACACGGCAGCATATACCTGTCCCTTATTTGAGATATAAAACATCCATAATTGAAGACAAACACTCCAAATTGTCATAAAAATGCTATTTCTACATACCTTATCCGGCTTTTTTTCCCCGTAATCTTATGTCGAATGCAGAAAGGCGGGAAATGATAAAATAAAGCTACCATTTACAACATAGCCACCAGTTACTAGTTACTAGTTTCTGTTTACAGCCTCTATACCGGTCACAGCACAAAAAGTTTATTTACACCAAAATTAACTATTATGTCATACTAAGTCAAAAACACCACATATGTGGATTTCTTTTTTTATTGTCTAGCCTGTACATGGCTTTTAATCTCTGTTTTATAAGAAATTCCCCATGGACATTCATTCGAAACTAAGGAGTCTCCCCTAAGGTGTACCTACCTGACCACATCTAGCTCTGTGTCATCATGGTCGGCCAGCTTTATCTCCCCTGCTAGAGGATCATCATCATCTCTTTGGCAACGAGGACCCCTGTAACCCCGACTTCTAAAATTCACATCCTCGCTGTCCTGCAAATAACATGAGATTAGAAATAAACTCTTGGTACGTGATTTTTATATAAACGTGCTGGCTGATGCTAGTAGTATGAAAATGCCTAATGTATTTTATATTTGAAATACTGGATAGGAAGCTGGTGAATACAGTTAGGATAATGGACCCTTTGTTGAACACATTTTCAAAAGGTACAATTATAGTTATTTAACCTGATCCTTTGCTGAATACATGTTCATAACGTTTAAACAATTGCAATTCAGTCATTAAAAAGTTATTAAAACAGTTTAATGAAACTTGGCAGACATAAGGTTAGTATTCAAATCTTGCACATTTTTGACAGCTAGCACTTCTACAACTTTTGGAAAATAGGCATTTTTATTGATGACTTATAATCTGTTTAGTCTATATTTGTAATTCTAAATGAAGCATCAAGTTTTAAGACCCAACTTGTCGCTTAAGTTTTATGAAAATGGGCATAACTCTACCAGAATGAAAGTCAGAGTTATTGGTCATGTGTAAAGACATTCCTTGGGGTAAGTTTTTATGAAGTTTCATCAACATCGGTCAAATACTTTTCAAGCTATGGCCAAAGTCAAGTTGCAGGTTAAAATGTGACGTACGGACTATGGCGACAAAGTGATTTCTAAGCGTCTGCTATGCGATGCAGGCATCACAAATAAGTGTGAATAATTTCTCCATTGGTGATACTTACTTCTAAGCCAACATTTTTTGCCCAAGCCTTTTTAATGTCAGGGTTTTCATCTCGCCTCGCTCGTGTCACTGTGGGCTCTGACTTATGTAGGTCATCTTCAAACAGGTCATCAAAGGTCGTGGTGGTGACCTTGGTGTCCGATACCCAGCCTCCTGACTTCTGCTTCCTCCCTGGAGATTGGTGAAATAATTTACAGTTAGGGATCATTGAAATATATTCAGGTACGGAAACCTCGAAACTAAGTAATGATTGGTAACATATGGTTATCGGTATATTAATAGTATGCATAGTGACAGTACTGCTGAACATTTTTCACACAAAATATACTTGTAATTATAACTGATGGTGTTTAAAAAAAGATGAAAAACTCATTTCAGAGTACATTACCTGAAAGTTGTTAAATTATCAAAAAATATGCATTAATATTGTTGTAACAGATTAGATGAATTTACACCAGAGCAAGTAGGGTCACAATCATTGAAAGGAATTAACTCAAATTCTGCATGTTGCAGTTAAGACATCCAGTTCCTCTTCTTCTTCAGCTGAACATATGATTAGTTTTCTTTTAGTATTTAACTGACACGCCTAATTTGAATGCTGTTAGATAAAACATTTAATTAAACTGTAAGTATGTAAGGTTTGGGATTTATTAGGGTTATAGAGTTTGATATAGAATGCACATGTTACAAATACAGAATTTATATTAAGCGCATAAAATTGTACAGATTATGTTAATTGTTACTTTTGCGAATGTTTCAATGGTAAGTTAGTAGAGTAAGTAAATAAATGCATTAACATTAAAGAAACAAGAAGATCAAAATCTACCTTACTTGATGGCAGAAAAAGTTGTAAACAAATAACTCCAATAAACTAACTTTAGGCTGATAGACAGAGATGCACGAGTGAATGTTCAGACAGATACCATGACCGGTATTTAAGTTATATTCTGGAAACAAATTAAATGACAGTTTTTTCACTGGAGTCAAAAAAAGAAGAAAGAAAGGCAAACGTTTTCTATACTTGTATACGAAAAAAATAAAGCTTTACACCCATAAGGTTGGACATATTTGCCATGTGAAAATGTGAAATGGATAAAATGTTTTTGTTTATTGGTAAAAAAAAAAAGGTATTATTTTTTTTATATGGCTTGGATATCGCGGGGTGAGTGGAAAACAATTGTAACTATATATAGATAAAGAATTGAATTGAATTAAGGCGCACCAACACATGGAAGGTTATATGGCGCCTAACAGGAATGAACGTACCAGGTTCATCCTTCATTTACGTAAAGAACAAGATATAATAATCTCACACTAAGCCCTCGATATTAATTATCTTAAAAAGCAAATGTTATTTTGGATGATAATATTATGACAGAATGTATTATTAGTATAACTATCCATATTAAATTAACCTACAAGAGACCCAAGGGGGCCTGCGTATGCTCTACTGGCTAAATCACTCTTATAACAATAGAGGAAGCACATGTTTCTGTCAATCTGATGCAAAATAACCAAAGCAGTATCGGAGAATATATATTTTTTGAACTTTATCACTTTATGTTGAATGCTATTTCCCTTTATAACACACAAACATCTTTAAAATGTGTAGTCACATCTATGGATGTATATAGAAAATTAACTGAAATGACACGCTATTTGGTGTATTGACCATACAAGTGACAGTCCACTATCTCAAGTGGTTGAGGGTCATGGATTTGACATGAAATTGCATAACCTTGACCCTAAACATGTGACCCCGATACTGTTGCGACACACGCCTTCCATTGAGAAAATCTACACACATAAATGTACACATCATTATCTGAAGTGGTTTAGGAGTTATGAAGCAACCAATCCCCGGCACTGAACATGTAACCCCATGTTTGGTGCCCGACAAAGCCTATAGATGATACATATGTTTCACTTTATTATCTAAAGCTGTTAAGGAGTTTAAAAACATATAGTTTTTCTCCAGTGATCATGTTCACAAACTAAAATCCCCTTAATAAAACATAACTAAGGGCAATAACTGACTTTGCTCATATTCAAGCCCAACATATAGTTTTCTCCAGTGATTAGTTCACAAACTAAAATCTCCTTAATAAAACATAACTAAGGGCAATAACTGACTTTGCTCATATTCAAGCCCATCCGTGATCTTACTGAAACAAAAAATCAAATAAAAGAACATCAAAAACCATGTACTAGAGTTATTGTGTAAACAAGACAAAACATTTACAAATGACAGATGGACACCAGACAAAGGTGCCATGCCATAAACTCTTCAGACCTCTGGCCAGTAGAGATAAAAAAAAAAGGAAATGTTAATAATTAACACCAAAGCCCAAATACGAAAAGCTCCTTTTACATTCGCATACATGTAATACTGTTCTATTTTAATAAAATAATAATTTCAAGCATATCCTGATACATTCTGTACATTGCCGCAAACCCGAATCATGCTAAAAATCTATAAATATACTTGGCGATATAGGCTTAGAAGAAACTTGTAGTATGCCGTCCAGAGTACCTTCCCTTAGATAACCAGGGTCAGAATGAGTAATCTCCCTTGGCAGAAGAGGAAGTAAGGGGACTTGTCCATTCCTACCTGGGGAACGACTGGGTACCCTGTACTGTCTTGGTTTGTACCTGACTAGAATGCAAATATACCCATCTAATAGTGTCCACTATAAATACCAGCTGTTATAATTTCAATGGAAAACATATTTTGTTCAGAAATATTTAACAAATTTATTTCTGTAAAGAATGTTTATGTAAAGTGCAGCAACAAACAAAAGTTGTATCCAGACTGTATTAGCTTAGAATAATTGACGTCAATGGCAGTAAAATAGTTATAATCCTGTGGGCCTGTCTAAATGCCTAAATGTCTAAATATAAACATCTACAGTATATGTTTAGCTGGGAAAAAAAATAGAAATGAAACTATTATCTACAGAATGAATTGATAAGAGTTGCTGTTATAAGAAATGTTAAATCCACCACTCAATGATGTTTTCACACATATCGACAGGACCACGGTAAGTTACCTTGTTTTGGAGGAGATTCTGGCCGATCATCTTCCTTTGTCTTGGTCTTCCTAGTGTGTGACAACCATGGCTTCTCATAGGATCTGTCCACCAGGTCTGAAAGTCATACAGGTATAAGAATATATTATGAGTATTCATGGATGACTGCTAAGGAGTATTAGAATCATGAGTATTCCAGGAAGAATGATACGGAATATAAGAATCATGAGTATTCCAGGAAGAATGATACGGAATATTAGAATCATGAGTATTCCAGGAAGAATGATACGGAATATTAGAACCTATTATGAGTATTCATCTTCCATTTTAACATCTATTTTGGGATGTTTACTGAAGAAATCCTATTGTCAACAAAATAAATATAAATAAATAAACTTAAACAACACATTTACCAGCACCAAAATAATATGTTAAAGGGAGTACATCAGGCTTGGGGTATAACTTGTTTAAATACATAAAAAAGTATAAAATGAACAATTTAAAACATGAAATAGTTCATTGATATAGATGGAACATTAACAAATCTTTAAAGTCAATAGAGAAATCCCTAAATTATAAATAGCTGTCACGCAGAGCAAATCGGCGATATCTACACATGATGCTGGCTTTGCCAATTACACTGAGATTTATTTTACCGCCAAGTTCAAAACAGCTATCCCTGGCGCTTCACCATTGTTAGGAAATACCTTCTTCGTATCGTTTATTTTATATGTTCAGCGTAATTTCTTTTAGTGTTTTATGTCTTATTTAGTTTAATTTTATCTATTTAATACACAAATAATGTATTTGAAATTTTTTAAAAATAATACCAATCCGGATGTACTTCCTTTAACATGTCATTGTTCATTAACCCGTAGTAATATACAAATTATTAGGAAAGCTGAACAAAACTGAAGACTGATAATCGCAAACTTAAGAAACATTTTGTTCCCAAATCTGAAACTATAATGGCTGCAGAAAAGTAAAAAGATTTTTTTTTACCTGGCCCACTTCCTACAGCCCAGGCTTGTGTTGTTGTCTTATCTGGACTCTTAGTACGACGACCTGAAACATGAACAATATTATAAGCAGCTTGTCAAAAGCCATGAAATGCAGCCTGATAGGTCTAACAAGAACAATTATTAACAAGAGCTGTCGGAGAACAACGCAGCTCGACTATTCGATTTTTCAGAGAATAATAAATTATATAGCTAGTATATGCCATCAGAAAACAAGGCTAAAACAATGTGGGGTGGGGCTGGGGGCGCAACATAGCTATGTGTAAGAACTGATCAAAACTACAGAGAAATATGTAAAAAAATAAATAAATAAATAAATCAAGTTTTGAGTGGGGGTGGAGGGTGGGGGTAGGGGTGGGGGAGGGGAGAGGTGGGTGTTGGGGGTAGTGGGGGTGGTGAGGGCAATATATATGTGTAAGAAGCTATGTAGTAATTCACCAAAACAACACACAAATATGTAAAAAAAATCAAAAAAATCGAGTTTTGAGTGGGGATGGGGGAGAGGCGGAGGGTGGGGAGGGCAACATATATGTGTAAGAAGCTTTGTAAGAATGGACCAAAACAACACAGAAATATGGTAAAACAAAATAAAAATATTTCGAGTGGGGGGTGGAGAGGCAGGGAATGGGGTGGAGGTGGGCAACATATAAGTGTAAGAAGCTATGTGTAAGAATTTACCAAAACAACACAGATATATGTAAAAAAACAATAAACATTAAAAATATTCCATTTTGAGCGTGGGTGTGGGGTAGGGGAGGGGGGTGGGGTTGGGGTGGGGGTGGGGGGTGGGGGGGTTGGGAACATAGCTATATGTAAGAATTGACCAAAACAACGCAGACATATGTAAAAAAAAAAAAAAAAAGATGTGTGTGGGTGAGGGGGGCAAGGGAGCAACGTATATGTGTAAGAAGCTATGTGTAAGAATTGACCAAAACAACACAGAAATATGTAAAAAAAAAATTGGAGTGCTGAGGGGGAGTGGGGGGGGGGGGGGGGGAGGTAGTGGGGGGGGGGGGGGTGGTGGAGAGGCAGGGAATGGGGTGGAGGGGGCAACATATATGTGTAAGAACCTATGTGTAAGAATCGACCAAAACAACACAGATATATGTAAAAAAATAAAAATTAAATAAAAATATTCTAGTTTCGAGTATGTGGTGGGGGGGAGGGGGTGGCGGGGCAGGGGGCAACATGTGTAACAATTTACAAAAGCAACACAGAAATATGTAAAAAATAATAAAAATATTCTAGTTTCGAGTATGTGGTGGGGGTGGGTGTGTGTGCGGGGGGGGGGGGGGGGAGGGGCATGGGAGGGGGGCAGGGGGCAACATGTGTAAGAATTTACAAAAGCAACACAGACATATGTAAAAAAAAAAAAGTTTCAAGTTGGGGGTAGGGGGGTGGGGGGGGGGGGGGGGGGGGGTGAGGGGGGCAACATATATGTCTAAGAAGCTATGTGTAAAAATTCACGAAAACAACACAGAAATATGTAAAAAAAAAAAAAAAATTCTAGTTTCGAGTGTGTGGTGGGGTGGGGTGTGGCGGGGGAGGGGGCAGCGGGGGAGGGAGCAACATGTGTAAGAATTTACAAAAGGGGGGGGGGAGGAGGGAGCCCATGCCCCAATATGAGTGAAGTATGAATAAGATGCATAATGCTATAAGAAATCCCAAACCAAATTTATAGATATATACATGCTTACATGCAAACCTAGATTTGCCTTTATTGCACATTTTATGGGCCATCACTATTTGGGTTCCATAGGAGCCCAGAATTTGCAGAAGACAAAATTAATTACCCAACCCTTTACAACATACTATAAGGAAACCAATTCCAAAATTTAGTTCAGCTAGGACAAGAAATGCAAGAGATAGCAAAATTTGATGTGAAACAGACACATTTTAAGGGCTATCAGAATTTGGGTTCCATGGGAGCCCAGGGGTTACAGGAACCAAAATTACTTAAGCAGTCCTTAAGATAATGCTATAAGGAAGCTAATGGCCAAATTTGGTTGTGCTAGGATAAGAAATGTAAGAGATATAGACTTGTAAACACAGCTTACACGCAAACCTGAATGTGGGACGCCGACCCCGGGGTGATTACATAAGCTCTCTTATTCTTCGAATAGTCGAGCTAAAAATGATACTACCGCAGAATTCAGTACAAACGAATAATAATTATGTCGCCTCGCCAAATTTGAATTATATTTGCTGGAAACGAGTTCAGTTGGTTTCAACACTGTACTTTTTATTCACTTCTATTTACTTTTCTCCAACAGAGTACCAAAAAATCTCAGCCACTTTTCATCATAGACTGGGCAAGAGCTATGTCATTATGGACAAAATGTATAGCTCACTGACCCAAGATTCATATTTCAATACAGAATATGTTCATATGACGAGCATTCTGTCGGAGTACAGTACAATAGCGACAAATAATAGATCATCACGTGGTAAAAATGGTTAGAAATACACAGATGTGAAATAAAATGTGTGTATTACCTAATCTCTCTGGAGAGCTCCTTCTAAGTGTTCCTGGCTTCAACTCCTGAAATATAGTTTACACATCACTTAAAGGTTAGTTAAATTGATTTGGGTTTTAAGGGGTACCAACACAACATGTTAATATGGTGTCAAAAGGAATGATCATTCCAGGCCGACATTCTGTTTAAATTGAGATAAAAATATTCAGAATGGGCTTAGAACCTTCTCATCTGAAGAACTGTGTACAGAGTTGCTACAAATTCTTTTGTAAAAACTCCCTGTTTTGCTGGAACCACAATCATTGTTTTCTGCCACCACTCAAGTTGATTTATTGCACATCGCACAAAATCCTAGGAATTTCATTGGATTTCAGCAGTCAAATGGTGACCCGCTATTTTTCTATAGTGGGTCAGTAGATTTCATAGAGGGTCACTAAAACAATATGGACTACAATTTTGATTCAAAGTTTAAATCATTTGCAAATAGTTCTTTAAATCGTTAGTAACAAACATAATAAGTAAATTTAATAATGTTTTTAAACTGTACCGGTCGTGACATCAACGTCATGACGTCAAATTGCGGGAACGTCTCAATGACGTTGACGCTCCATTATAATGGGTTAAATATCGGCGTTTGCCTTAAAAAAGGTGCTCGATGCAATAAATCAGTTATTGGGTTTGACTGACCCCTTACAGAAATATGTGGGGTCAGTCAGATGTTTAGGGGGACTCGGCTGTCACCTCGCCCCCTATAAATCTTACTGACCCCACATATTTATGTAGGGGGTCAGTAACAAACCCAATAACTAATATTGGGGGAATTTTACCATTCTGTCTTCCTGGATTACCTGGGAACCACACTTTAAGGTGAAATACAGTTTACACAGAATGCATAGCAAAAGATCAATGATGTATGCTCAAATAGAATGCAAACAGAAATCATTTTTAGGATATTTGAACAGGTAAAACCTGTACACTGTAATATTTAATTCCGTATTCCGTACAATTACATACCTTTGGAACTGGTAGTGCCGCCTTCTTGTACAGGCATTTAATGAGATAAACAAGTGGGTCATCTGGCTGATCATGTAGAACTCTGTTCATCAACTCCTGAAACCATGGCAACCATAACATTACATTATTTTGTGACACATTAACACCTTTCATTACGCATTGCCTGCTGCTTGCTAAATTGGTTAATTTCAAGTTTAGTTGGATTAAAAAGACAATATATTTGACATGATTTTTCAAGTATTTTTTTAAAAGCATATCAGCCTTGTTTTCAAGAGAAGCTGTCACTATCAGGCACTGTGGCATGTAAGTTTTGGAAATTCAAATACAGCAGCATCACCAAGGAGAAGAATACTGCACTGATAATATAATATTTGTGTAACCCACTGTATAACTACATACATGTTTGGTATCTCACTCTCGTAAATACAACCGACACACTAAACAAGGCCATCAAACAAGATAACCAGAAATTGTAATGTGCGAGGTGGGCGGGAAAAAGTTCCAAATTACGGGGGTCGGGAACAGATATCACACTAATCAGAGGAGAGCGATTATTTCAAAAGTAAACACCAAGTTTAGGTCAACTGAAATATGGCAGTTGTTACTGCAGGCATTGCATAATGTCTTCAGAAACTTCTCCGGGTAAGTGCGGATGGGGTCGTCTCTGGCTACCTATATATACTTCTATTCTGAGCAATTGGAGGAGACTCTATCAGTCTACGGTAAGTCACAAGAGGCTCTTGCGATTTGAAGCTCTGAACCATGATAATTTTTCAGGGCTAGGGAAGACCCTTGTTTTACTGGCAAAATTTCAAGCTTATCGATAATTGTTGGTAGTAATCGGTCAACGTTAGTTTAAATTAAAATTTTTAAGACAAATTAAGTTATACGTGTTTCAACTCGTCTTGAAAATATTTAAAACAACAAACACGTCTATGAAACATACAAACACATATGCACCTCAAATAGTGGTGTTAATTTGTGCTTTTCCATATATTGTTGTACTCTGAGCTTCGACATGATGGCAATATCATTGAATTAAATTAAAAACATCGCTGATGGCTTATTTATTTTGGTTGTTTACAAACATCCGGTGTGTCGTAAGAACTACACGTCTGTTAAGATAAGAAAGGGCCCGTTTCTGTGAAAAGGACAGAAAGGGGTTGGGCGGCACAGAAAAGGGCCGATTAAATGCACAATTTTAACTTGTGTTGATTAAAAAGTGATTTAAAACGTTTAATATTGATAATAAACACGATTGACAGTGAAAAGAATTTTTTGTATTTTTTTTATGTTAATACAGTGCTTTGGGGGGTATAGAATCACTTGGGTTAAACGTCTCATTTTAAAATGAAAAGAAAATGTTTATTTAAATTCTGATTTAGATTCACCTTTTTAGTTGTATGATAGCAAAATTTATAAAATTATTGTCCTGAAGCTGTGATTTTTTAATAGGCATTTTTGCACCAATATTTACATAATTTCTTTTTATCCTTAAAAGTGCCAAAATTCAACAAGTTACCTTAACTGATGATTGCATTTTGACTTTTGTCCCTAACATTTGTTAAAACAGCAAATATTTATCTCTGAGTTTATTGTGACAGTATGAATTTTTCGTTTCAAAAACACACTTCATTCAGGTAGTATAGAATCATTTTTTCTGAGAGGTGTTGCACGTAGTGATATATGTTACATGGAAAAATGTCCCAAATAATTTCACCGTTGAATAAATGTATGCTTATATGATATATCTTCAAGCCTGGAAAGTTTTAAAATAATCTAAAATATATGAGCTTAGGAAATTGATTTTAAACAGAAACTGATTCTTTACTACCAATGATTCTATACACCCCAAAGCACTGTATCATTAATATATGTTCCCATGCTATTGTGAAAAGGACGTCGCCGGACAGAAAAGGGCTTGTTAAATGCACTAGTATACATTATATTGAATAAAAAGTGATTTAAAATGATTTATATTGATAATAAACACTTTACTGAAAAAGAAAAAAAAAGTTTTATGTTTTTATTGCTAGTAATACCATTAATATACTGTATGTCCTCATGCTATTACGAAATCAACGTGGCCGGACAGAAAAGGGTTTGTGCGACACAGAAAAGGGCCGATTAAATACACAATTGGAACTTATGTTGATTAAAAAGTGATTTAAATGATTTATATTGATAATAAACACGATTGACAGTGAAAAGAAGTTTTTTATTTTTATTTTTGATGTTAATATCATTAATATATTAATCATTAATATATGTTCCATGCTATTGCGAAAAGGACGTCGCCGGACAGAAAAGGGCTTGTTAAATGCACAATTTTACGTTATATTGAATAAAAAGTGATACACAATGGTTTATATTGATAATAAACACTTTATTGAAAACGAAAAAGAAAATGTTATGTTTTTATTGGTAGTACTATCATTAATATATGTCCTCATGCGTTATAACAGGGAATAAGTATACATACTTACTCCCTGGTTATAACTTCTTTTATTGAATACACATTTAAGAACAGCAGCTCTCTGTTAACACCCTCACTTAGTTTTTTTATGCCTTCACGGGAACAATGTTTCAGACGTTCAAGCCCCATCATGTACAGCGACACTGGAGGCAGATGTATTACACTGACACTTTCGGCCATTGTTTGCGTTCAGAATCATCAATATTCTGACATCTAGGTGCACTAGTTCATTTTTGCACCAGACATATTCAGACCCACGACTTACATGTCTGTAGAAATAATTAACTAATAATTTAACATTAAGTAAAATAATGTATACTTACTCCTGAACCTACAGAGGACAGCCTTGGCAAATCTGACTGCAATCTGTTAGGAACTATTTAAGATTACAAATTATTTAAAAAGAAAATGCAATTTATTATATGGAGCAATGGCTGATAAATTAAAGGGAATGTAGCGACACAGCCAAACCATATTTATTATTGAGAGTTCTGAAAAACTTAAATAAGGGTGAAAGAATTATCAAAATCGGATGATAAACAAATTTAAGATTTAAAGCGCGCGAACAAAATCTTCGAATGGAAATTTGGAGTGCGCGAATTGATTTTCGCAGTTATTTTTTTAAAGCGCAAATTTAAAATTATTTATGCAATTAATACAAGTTGATGCATTGTTTGATAGTTATAGAACATAATAGATTAGCATACTTCAACATGCACAAAACCAGTTTCTTTTAGAGAAGACTTCGTAATTCGATTAGAAAGACTTGGTTTAATTTCTACCACAACTGTTTTTTCATGGAAGTGCACTTACCTTATTACCCAGATGCGTGCTTAATGCAAATACAGCCTTCATAACTCTAAAACAAATTTTAATATTTAATCTTTATTATCATCGTACACGGCAGCAGCTGTTGTAGTGATACCACACACAAGGAGTAGCTAGTGCCTCACACTTGTTATTTCAATTAGCTTGACCAATTAAAGAAGCCACAGATATATTGCTGCTATTGCAAATGTCGACACGACAATTGTAAATGTTCCTCTGACTAGGGAGCGTAATAGGACCAATTTGGGAGATAGCTGATAAACTGTGAAAAAATATAGCTGTTAAATCATGAGCATTTTGTTTTGATGGAAAATCCGGAGATTATACACTTAAATCCGGAGATCCGGAGAGCGACTGAAAAATCCGGATAATAGATTTGGCAGGCCTGCTAAGCAGATATGAGGGGAACTGATTGACACTGGCTGCATGCAGGACACTACAGACTGAAATAACAGAAGAGAAGAATATACTTTAGGATCATATTAAGTAGCATACACATCACAGATCATAAGAATTGAAGTTACCTGTAATTTAGACGTAATACATTACAACATTGCTGAGGCGGCTAGATAATAATAAAGGCAGTTAAATTAGCCATAATACAAAAATGCAACTAAATAAGTTAGATAATAATACAGGCAGTTATATTAGATTTAATACAAAAATGCAACTAAATAAGTTAGATAATAATACAGGCAGTTATATTAGATTTAATACAAAAATGCAACTAAATAATCTAAATAATAATGCAGGCAGTTAAATTAGACATAATACAGAAACGCAACTAAATAAGCTAGATAATAGTACAGGCAGTTATAAATTGAACATAATACAAGAACGCAACTAAATAAGCAGCTAAATGCTATGCTCTTAACTGTAGAATTGAATTCCCATTGTGAATTTGGACTGTAAATACCAGAATGGTTTAACATTTTAATTTAGGATATATATGTGACTACTTTATAATTTACAGGCTGTACATCTGCATTTTGTGTCCATTCCAATGAGATATCTGATTTTTGAATTGGCTAAAATTATTAATTTGTCTAAATTCCTCCGGCAATGAATTCCACAGTACTGGGGCAGCATATCTAAATGAATTCTTACCAAAATGAGAAGTTCTTACTTGAGGTATCTGAAGAATATTTGTATATCTGAAATCATATCTTTGACCTTTTTGACAATCAAGTCTGATAAAACCGGAGGAGCTAGACTTTTTATGATTTTAAACGTTTCGATTGAAATGATCCTAGTCCTTCGTACATGTAAAGATGGTAGTTTAGCCTTGCTTAAAAAATCTTGATAAGAACTTATATAGTCGTTGTAAACAAATTGGAGGGCTTTTTCCTGTATTTTTTCAATTTTCTGTGTATTATTGACTGAACAAAAGTGCCATGATAGTGGGCAAAAATTAAAGTTTGACAGTATAAAAGTATGAAAAATGGTAAGTCTATTTATAATTTGCATAAATGCCTGCCAATTATTTTAAGAATATTGAGTTGTTGGGCAGCTTTCTTACATATGTTTTGTTTACGAGAATCAAAATTTAGTTTAAAGTCAATATCTACACCCAGTAGCTTAACAGAATCATCACATTCAATAGAAGTGTTCCCAATTTGAAATACAGGAGATTTATCATGAGTTTTTTTGCCAACAGCAATTGCCTGAAATTTTTCTGGGTTTGCTTGCATGCAGTTGAAATCAAACCAGTTAATGAGAATATTGCTTTCCTGGTGGAGAGTTGTTACGAGATCTTCATAATGTGGTGTAAAAAATGAAAGGGTATTATCATCCGCATAGTTATACAGAGGAAAAAGGCTCGTTAAAATTAAAATAATTCATAACTCGTTTCATAAATCTTATATGAAATGGGAACTCGTTTAAGATCCTTTTTATCACATAACATTGCAATCAAATTAGTACAAATTAATTCAGATGGACATAGAACCGCCACGACGTCAGACACACTGTAGCGCCAAAACGTCATAAAATATGTGACGTCGTAACGTCGCGTCTCACACATAACGTTGCGCATAAAAGAGTTCGTGTTTTACCTCTTTACAAAATAGCATTTTACGCCAACTTTTTAACAAACCAACAACAATGTTTTGTATAACGTGCATTATTTTTATAAGCTGTCACAAATAATAAGTTTATGACTCAGATCTGGGTGAATTTGTAATAAATAAAATAGTTTCAGTTAATAAACTTGCGTAGTGTTACAGGTTTAACTCAACCAATCAAAATCGTTCCAGGTTGTATTACACGTGTGTCATACAATAGAATATTAAATGGGTGTTTGACACTGCTAACAAGGGACGTTATGTGATAAATAAAGTACTTTTTTCGATAATAAAAGAAGATATTATTTATGAAGATATTGAAGAGTAATGGACCAAGAATGCAGCCTTGTGGAACCCCATTATCTATTTCCGCCCATGTGCTGACAATATTACCAATCTTGATTTGTTGTTTTCGAGAAGAAAGATAGCTGGACATCAGTTCAATTGCCAATTCTGATAAACCATATGATTTTAATTTGCATAAAAGAATATTGTGAGGAAGGCAACCAAAGGCTTTAGATAGGTCCATTAAAATAGCTGCTACATAGTAGTTTGAATATAGTGCATGTTTCCAGTTAGCAGAGTAATTTGGCATCCATGACCTTTTCTGAAAGCACAAAGAAATTTGTCAAAAATTGAGTTAAAAAATTCAGTCATCTGTACAGATAGCACGGTTTCAAAATTGTTTGATGGTATCGGCAGAATACTGACTGGTCTATAATTAGATTTGTCAAGGGTCATTCTTTTTTAATACAGGGGTAACCTGGGCTTCCTTTAATCTATCTGGAAATGTCCCTGCTACGACTGACATATTTATAAGTTTAGTTAAGTGGGGTACTAGAGCGATTTTGCCTAACTTTAATATTTTAACAGACATTTTGTCTACTCCAGTAGCTTTTTTAACTTTAAATGTATCTATTATTTTAGAGACAGTAGATTGGTCCGTTGGTTTAAAGTTAAAATTATCTTGTTTAAAAACCTTGATCTAAAATAAAATTTTATTTAAGCTTGGATGATTGTTCTGGTCAAAAATATAATCCTTTCCTATATCATTAGCTACATTTACAAATTACATTTACATGTCTGTTGAGTATTGTAAACAATTTAGGGGAACGACCACTCGGGTTTCGATTGGGGAAAGACAAATGCGCTTTTAAACTGCGCACGCGCTTGATATAACATCTTTTTAAAATATATTTGAAATCGTCTATATACACGTGACTTCGTTGAAGTGTTATGATAGCGGAAAACAGCGGATACATATATCAAGGTGTTTAACGTCGTTTTCCAGCACATTTTATTCTTCCTTTTTTTTCCAGGGTCGTTTATATATGTATTTCTCTTTTTTCCAGGGTCGTCATATATATATACACATATATATATATATATACACATATATATATTGGAAATTACATCGATTGTAACGAAAGCTCCACCCAAGAGAGGTTGCTAATGGTTACTCCCAAGTATTTGCTGGGGTCCTCTCAATCCTGTGTGTGGCCATGCAGTTGGTAATGGGTTGGGCATAATCCGCAGTATGCATTTACTGGGATGAAAATCTTCATACAGGGACTTGCTGGGGTGAAAACTCATCTGTCATGTTTCTTCCCTGGTTACTAAAGCCAACGGATTTATAAAAAATAAAATAAAATTGTATTTTTCTATAAATCCTTGCTAAAGCGATGATGTCTTTTTGGAGTAGCTGGCTATCAGTGGAGTTTTCACTGACCTTGTAAAGAAGGCTATGGTCCAAATATAGTTTAGTTTGTGAGCATCTGATAGACGGGTAGGTTGTTGATGAAGGCAAGGAAAAAACAGAGATCCGAGCACTATTCCCTGGGGGGACTCCTGACATGACACCGGCCTAGTACCATATAAGACAACTTGTGTTCTGTGACTAAGGAAGGAATATATCCATTTATTGGTACTGCCTTTCACTCCATAGTTGTCCTGTTTGTGGATAAGTATTATGTGTGGGACTTTGTCAAATGACTTGGCGAAGTCAAGCAGTATAACCTAAACAAGCTTGCCAATCGCCACTTTGGAAGCGATGTCGATGGTGGTCAGAAGCTGGGATTCGCATGAGCCTCTTTTCCGGAACCCGTGCTGCTTGTCGCAAATTATGTTGTATTTGTCGAAAGGCTGCATTATACTGTTATACAATGAGTCCCAATGAGGTTAGTGATCCGGGCCTGTCGTTGGCTGCTTGGTGTTTGCCCTCCTTTTAAAGATAGGTAACAATAAAGCCGCTCTATAGTCTTGTGGACTTCTCTAAGGTTGATCGACGTGCTAATTCTGATGCTGTTACTTTTAGTATGAATGGAATTGAGGCAGGAACGGTTGCTTTGTTTATTTTCATGTTGATTAAGAGCTTGTGGACACCGTTCAAATATACTGTGATGTCCTGCATGGTATATTACTTGAGCCCTTATCTGGAGTGGTGGAGGTATTCTCATTGGTAAAAGCAGACTTAAACTGTTCGTTAGGCTATGTATGACGGTCGATTGTTAGTGGTGGAGGTAGACCCTCAACTCATTCCTGGGTAGAACCAGTATTGTATACCTTCCGCCACCCGTAAGAATCGAGACGTTCTCGCTTGCAATTCGAGCTCTCAGTGGCTGTTAAATGTGTTTGTTAACTATGTTCTACAGTCAGAGATCTGTAATAGATACACGGATCATAGATGCACTACAGTCAGAGATCTGTGATAACACATTTTATTTTCACTTCATCAAATAAAACCGTTATAAATATAACAAGAGGCCCAAGAGGGCCTGTGGACGCTCTACTGGCTAATATGGCTCTTATGACATCAATGAAGCGAGTGACTATCGTCTTAAAGAGGAAAAATATAGCATTTTTAACTATATCAAGAGCAATAACTCCGTCATTACTGGTCCGATCTGGCATAAAAATTTCAAAAAAATATTTCAAAATAATTTCAAAAAAAAAAATATACAAAAAAAAAAAATTAAAAAAAAAAAAAAAATCAAAAAAAATTTCAAAAAAATATATGAAAAAAAAAATATGAAAAAAAAAAAATAAATAAAAAAATAAATAAATAAAAAAATAAAGAAATTAAAAATTTAAAACAAGCATTGATGCAAAACTGTGACCCCCGGGGCGGGGCCAGATGTGACCCCAGGGTCAGCATTTGAACAAAATTGGTAAAGGACCATAAGCTTATAGCAACAGCAAAATATTAAACCTCTGGCTCTTGCAGTTTCAGAGAAGAAGATTTTTTAAGTTTTTCCCTATACATGTCTATGTAAAACGTGACCCTTGGGGCGGGACCAAATGTGACCCCAGGGTCACCATTTGAACAAACTTGGTAAAGGACCATAAGCTTATAATAATTGTAAAATATCAAACCTCTGGCTATTGTAGTTTCCGAGAAGAAGATTTTTAAAAAAAAAATCCTATATAAGTCTATGTAAAACTGTGACCCTCGGGGCGGGGACAAATTTGACCCCAGGGTCACCATTTGAACAAACTTAGTAGAGGACCATAAGCTGATGCTACATGTAATACATGAGAGCTCTGTGCCTTGTGGTTTCAGACAAGATTTTTTAAACTTTTTTCCTATATGTCTATATGAAAAATATGCAAAACCTCAATATACAAACTTTGAACCCCGAGGCACGGCCATTTTTGACCCCGGGGATTTTATTTGAACAAACTTGATAGTCTAGGCGTTGGTGATCATTTTAAAAGAAAAACTGTTGAAATCTGTCAAGCGGTTCTGGAGAAGAAGATTTTTTAAGGTTTCGACCATATATGGTAATGGCAGCCATCTTGGATGTAGCGCTGACCTAATTTTAACAAATCTAAAAAGCATTCAGCTAAGGATCATTCATTTGAAGTTTGGTCAAAATTGGCCAAGCGGTTTCTGACGAGAAGTCGTTTGAAGAATTCCCTATACATGTCTATGTAAAACATGTGACCCTTGGGGCGGGGCCAAATGTGACCCTAAGGTCACCATTTGAACAAACTTGGTAAAGGACCATAAGCTTATAGTAAATGCAAAATATTAAACCTCTGGCTGTTGTAGTTTCTGAGAAGAAGATTTTTTAAAAAAACAACCTATATAAGTCTATGTAAAACTGTGACCCCCGGGGCGGGGACAAATTTGACCCCAGGGTCACCAATTGAATAAACTTAGTAGAGGACCATAAGCTGATGCTACATGTAATACATGAGAGCTCTGTGCCTTGTGGTTTCAGAGAAGAAGATTTTTTAAAGTTGTTTCCTACATGTCTATATGAAAAACATGCAAAACCTCAATATACAAATTTTGGACCCCCGGGGCACGGCCATTTTTTACCCCGGGGACTTTATTTGAACAATCTTGATAGTCTAGGCGTTGGCGATCATTTTAAAAGAAAAACTGTTGAAATCTGTCCAGCGGTTCTGGAGAAGAAGATTTTTTAAGGTTTCGACCATATATGGTAATGGCAGCCATCTTGGATGTAGTGCTGACCTAATTTTAACAAATCTAAAAAGCATTCATCTAAGGATCATCCATGTGAAGTTTGGTCAAAATTAGCCAAGCGGTTTCTGAGGAGAAGTCGTTTGAAGAAAAGTTAACGGACGACGGACGACGGAAGACGGACAACACACCATCCCATAAGCTCTGCTGGCCCTTGGCCAGTAGAGCTAAAAACCATGGATTGAGTGAGTGAAAATGAAATGATTTATACGCACAACTGCTTTTGAAATAACTACGGTATACTCTTTCTTTATGTTCAGTGAGGTGTTTTTTAAGTCCTAGAGTATACAAAACAACTGTATAATGAAAAGAAACATGATCAATAAATACAAAAAGCTTAACCGGTTTCAATCCATTCCGCTAAATATACTGAAAGGAAAAAGAAACGCTATATATTGTATGTACAATATGCTGCTGTTAATCGAATGTTACATGGCTACGTTTGGGGAAAAAACTAAAACAATACGTAACACAGCAAATAGTATTCCTGCCAAGTTTCATTATTGACAGAGTACGCTTTTGGCGCAAACTTAGGATGCAACATTTTGCAAACTCTTTACGTTAAAACAGTACTGAACTAGCTCAATTGTTCAAAGAGGAACTTCAGCAATGACGAATTTCTTCTTACAACGTGTACTGTGATTAAAACATCTACAACATCACAGTTGTGTCCTTTCTCTAACTAACTGCAACTTTTTTTTTCACAAAACATCTTGGGATTTCCTTGGAATATATATATGGAATTAAGTGTGCAGTATATACAATATATAAAGGTAATTCCCGTGTCGCGTTTCATTTTCCTTTCCTTTCAGTTCCTTTTCCTTTGAATTTAGATTGACATCCATACCTGACATTCAGATCACCTACAGTCCTTTTAATTGAAGGATGAAAACATCAAAGCTTGATTATATTAATTACAACGAAAATAAAGTTGATAAAATAATCTTATTAAATCGATTAAGATTACGGTTGATTACTAATTCTAATTGAAAACATAATTTGATAACTAAGGAAGTGTCAAGGTAACCACTAATGTGGCTATATATGAGTTTGTTCTTATTTCAAAGCTTCTTTAAATTACCATATATGCGTCTAGAAATTCGCAGAATACGTCAGATATCTATATCTATTGTTGGGAAATTCACAAGGTAAATGTAAAGGTCTGAATATTAAAAAAAAGTACATCTACATGTGTTATACGATTTTTCTTCACATACATTGCATATGGCAGAAAATATTTCTCAAACATGCTTAGATCGCCGATGCCCACATTCTGGGAATAGTCGCTTTGGTGAATTGGCTAGCACATGGCATTACCCGAATTTTGAAAAAAAAAGTTTAAATACAAAAACAACTGATACAATGTTGAACACCTACCTCAATTCCGGCAATTTTGATCGCACCAAAACACATTGATTTATGATGGTTGTATTAGTATTTGGACTGACATCCATAATGCATTCAGATCACTTTAACGGAAATGTGTTTTTATCAAAAATGCATGGTTTAAGAAAAAAGGGGATAACTCCCTTGTGTACTGAACTTTTCAAAAAATATTTTGTTCGGACTATTATTGACGGTGGTCGATCTAACTAGAACTGTCGCCGGAGGCGGTCAAATACCCTCGCTGGCAACTTGTTGGGGGGTGGATAAACATCAAAGACGTTGTTTCTATAATATATATAGACATATAGAGAAAAAGCCCGGACAAGACTTTTCTATTTGACTACCAAGTATGAATTGCATTAAAATACAAAGGGCCATAACTGAGTGGAAAATTATCGAACCGGAACGTCACGATAATATGCGCATCTCCACTTGATATTGATGCTTTGTAGCAAGTTTCACGAAATTATAACATGAGGTTTTGGAGAAATAGCCCGAACAAGAATTTTCTATTTGACTACCAAGTATGAAATCCATTAAAAATACAAAGGGCCATAACTCTTAAATTATTGAACCGGAACGTCATAACAGTATGCACATCCCCACTTTGATACTTCCTAGCAAGTTTCAATACATTATAACCTGGGGGTTTAGAGAAATAGCGCGGACAAGAATTTTCTGTTTCACTACCAAGTATGAAATGCATTAAAAATACAAAGGGAAATAGCGCGGACAAGAATTTTCTATTTCATTACCAAGTATGAAATGCATTAAAAATACAAAGGGCCATAACTCAGTGGAAAATTATTGAACCGGAACGTCATGACAGTATGCACATCTCATCTTGATATTGATACTTCCTAGCAAGTTTCGCGATATTGATACTTCCTAGCAAGTTTAGCGATATTGATACTTCCTAGCAAGTTTAGCGATATTGATACTTCCTAGCAGTTTAGCGACATTGATACTTCTTAGCAAGTTTAGCGATATTGATACTTCCTAGCAAGTTTAGCGATATTGATACTTCCTAGCAAGTTTCAATACATTATAACATGGGGCTTTAGAGAAATAGCGCGGACAAGAATTTTCTATTTCACTACCAAGTATAAAATGCATTAAAAATACAAAGGGCCATTACTCATAGCGATATTGATACTTCCTAGCAAGTTTAGCGATATTGATACTTCCTAGCAAGTTTCAATACATTATAACATGGGGCTTTAGAGAAATAGCGCGGACAAGAATTTTCTATTTCACTACCAAGTATAAAATGCATTAAAAATACAAAGGGCCATTACTCACTGGAAAATTATTTAACCGGAACGTCATGGCAGTATGCACATCTCCATTTGATATTGATACTTCCTAGCAAGTTTCGCTAAATTCGAACAAGGAGTTTTAGAGAAATGAACCGGAACGTCATGACAGTATGCACATCGATACTTCCTAGCAAGTTTCGCGAAATTCTAAGAAGGAGTTATTGAGAAATAGCCCCGACAAGAATTGCGTGTACGGACAGACGGATGGACGGACACGGTGATTCCAGTATACCCACCTCCCCACACTTTGCGTGGAGTATAATTATTCTATACTTACCCCGCAAAAAACTTCCCTTTTTTGCTTTTTGAGACAATTTAATTAAACAATGATTGATGTGTTTAAGCACACTTCACTAAGTACTAAATATGCCTTTAAACGGTTTCAAATTTTGCTAAGCAATATTTTTTATGGATGCTATGGAAACCTTAAAGGGAGTTAATTTGATGATTTTTGATAATCAAAAGCTGTTACATACACAATCGGTGTTATGTTTTTTTGTGAATTTCGAAAGCAACATATAGAGAATATTGTTTTGAACAAATTGGGGGTAAGTGAACTTGTGAACTGAACTTTTTAAAACACAAATATTTTGTTTGGAATATTGGTGGTGGTCGATCTAATTATTCTATATATATATCATTTATTATTTCCTGTTTTGCGGTCTATATAAAAAGGGAAAGAAAAAGTGGTACTTTTTATTTTTGCTCAGTCTATTTGTTTCCTTCGTGACTGACCAGTGAATGTGATTATCTATGGTAAACGTTTGTCCTACATTATTAACAAGTGTCGCAGATTATCTAGACTAGGCAATGGCAAGGAATAAAATAAGGCAGAAAACGAGTGATATTAAGAGAGGTTGAATACAGTTATGGGTATTAAGGAAGAATGGAGCTAATGTAAGGGAGGTAGTGGTAGTATAGAGAAACAAATGAGGAGGAGGAATAGGGGAAGGATAATAAGAAAGGAAAGCAAATTAGGACAAATACAACGCTGATGATAATAAGAAAGGAATGAACACAGGATAGTAATAGACTACAAAGGAACAATGGAAAACACAGAGCTAAATACAAGGAACAATACAAACGACGAACACATGATAATAAAGAGTTATTAGCAAAGACAAACAAAGCCAAGGATTCAATGAGTAGGAACGATACAAAGGAAAGAATCAGAAAGTATAGAACAGGCGCCTGGTTCGCCACGACCGGTGACCAAGCAAGGAATTGAACGACCATATCCTCATGGGATTAGTCATTGAAAGGTTGATCAGCAATTTGGCAATCTACCTAGACAATATTCTTTAAGAATATGATTTGTTTGTTACAGGTATACAGACGTATATGTATACCTAACATAAAACGTTAATCATGTAGCAGAAATTTGCATAGCTTTAATTGTAAACATTAGATGTTTCGTGAGAAATGGGGTTGCTTTCCTTCTGAAAATGCAAACGACAACTTGTTTGTTTTCGCCGGTTAAAAATGCAGATGATTTCTCACAATTAACAACTGTTCACAATGAATTACAACCTTTAAATTCCCTGTTTGGAAAACGTTAAATGTACGTATGTATAGTTACTTCCGGTCGATGTAGCCGCAAACTAAGGAGCCCCGCAGGAGACATGCAAAAACAATAATTTAAAGCGTTCACACGCTCTTCTACAGCGAAGACAAACCTATATTGAAATATAATTCAATAAGTTCTTTCATGTCCACCATGATGTATTAACTTAGCATAACAGTATAACTGTACTCCTATCTACGACGGCCCATTTGACGAACTTTTATTTCACTTCATAATTCCGAATTCTGTTTTAAATATTGGGTATTGTACATTGGAAACCCCAGGGGTCGTGGGTTCAAATCTCACAGGAAGTATATTTTTTTCTTGTTATGCCCCACGAAGGGAAGGGGGGCATATAGTAGTCACACTGTCAGTCAGTCCGTCCGTCCGTCAGTGCGTTCGTCTGTACTATCTTGTCTTGTATTTGAGACCTATACCTTCAAAAAATATTAAACTGTACTCAAGCGCTGACGAGTCGCCGAGTCGCCATCGCCGCCACCGACGATGCCGGAAAAGTACTTTAAAGGAAAACATTTCACGACGTACGGACGGACACTGGTCACCCTTTGTATCTCACTCCCAGCAATCAACATAATTATCAATTTACTAATATAGTAAATATAATAGT
Source organism: Cyrtodaria siliqua (assembly GCA_037043455.1). NCBI lineage: Eukaryota > Metazoa > Mollusca > Bivalvia > Adapedonta > Hiatellidae > Cyrtodaria > Cyrtodaria siliqua. The sequence continues at coordinate 97,380 of JAWPHD010008290.1, forward strand.
TAACCAGACAGAATAAACCCCAAAACTGGAGCGTCGAATTAAGAGTACTCATAATTCATTTTACGCATATGTAATCACGAGTATTTTAAGAACCCTTGAATGATCTATACTTTTAATCGGCAAATATACCTCCATATGTGACCTGAACACCTGGATAGTTTTGATAAACGGTTTGTAGTGTACTTTTGCCGTTACTGGCGGGTTAGTTTCTTTAATACTATGATCTTTGCAATTATGTCACTATCTTTCTGTCGCACGCTCTACTACATTATTATTTTTTCTGCATGTCACCTGCGGGGCTCCGTAGCAAACACATATACCGGTAATTTTGATATTAAAAATACTTGTATTTTAATGCTCATCCTTTTATTCTTAGCACACTGCGCATTGTTCTATATACATGTATAAAGCTTCTAGACATGTTTTATGCCATATACAACATTGTTTCAACAAATGTGTGTACATACTGTAAATGTAGGTTTGTTTGTGGACCATAATATGTCATACAGACTGGCTGTAAGCTAAACATGTTATCCTCAATAAATAAAGATATTATTGTATTAAGTACACATCGGCAAAACTGAGTGGCGCCTGCTGAGCTTGAACCCGGGTCTTCCGGATTTCAAGTCCACCTTGCTATCCACTGGTCCACATCAGTCTCCGTTTATAGTTAGAATCATATTAATTTTATGTAATGCACGTACCCAGATTTTTATTCTGTTTTCTTAATTACCTACGGATGTGTTGACGAGTCGCTATACCACAATTCACGCATGTAATAATGACTGCAAACCAGCTCTAATATTAGTGTCATCAGCATACATAGCTCACATTTCATTTATGTAACATAGAATTTTCCCATAGGGTTACTGTACAGCCTTTTCCAACATCTGAGCTTCAAAGCAGGGCAGCAGACATTGTTGTTGGTTTAATATATTCAGTATAGCCAAGACCAGTAATTTAAAACAATAAAATACATAAGTTAGCCATGTTGGTTTTTTTTCTCGCTCATGTTTTGTGAACCCTATGGAAAATACAAAATTCATACACTATCTAGCTGAATATGCGGTGCTTCGGTCAAACAATTCTGAAATTTCAGTGAAACCTCATATCAATATGGGATTTTCTGTATCATCTGTCTTTTACACTGCAGATGTATGCTAAAGCAAAGAAAAACCTATTTTTCAAATTAAAAATTGCCTTAAATTGAGAAAAAATAGAATTATTTTCTGTTTTCCTTTTGACTCTAGGTCCGTGAGCTTTCAGGGGAGATAATAGAGGGGTCCGTGAGCTTTCAGGGGAGATAATAGAGGTGTGAGACCAAAAGGTTTACAAAGCAACGTCGATAACCCCTCGGCCACAGAAAAGATGTACGAGGCAGGACTCAGTACAGAGTAGTTCCATCGGAAACCACGTTGAAACCATTTTGACTAAGTTGGGTTGAAAAAGCTATATATGACGCCAACAGGAATGACCATTCTAGGCTCACTCTCCATTTACATCTATGCAAAGTGGGCCTAGAATCAACTGCAGAGTTGCTGCCAATTTTCTTATAAACACTCCATTTTTCGCTGGAGCCACGACCATGTTTTTTTTGCCACTACTCCTGAAACAATACATGGATCACGATGAAAACATTTAATGAACATATGAAAAAACATGACAAAATGAACATGCATCTGGGTGGTGGTGGGCGTGTGGGGGTTGTTATCCTTCTGCCTGGATAAACAGTAGTCCATTTTTTCCAGGGAACCACACGGGGCCATATTTATTAAGACAAATAATTTAAATCGCAATTGAAAATATACAGCTCTTTCGTGAATTTTAGAATTTAAACTACTGACATGTCTATAGTTACTTACATCAGATCTGCATTGTTTCTTGAACAATGGTTTGACTTTTGCTGATTTCATCAGGAATGTCATTATTTGTAACTTAACTTTCCCTAAATTTGGACCGTAACTAATGGTATTATGACTGGTGTAATATTAGAAGAACATGCATTCTTTTAAATGTTTTAGCAATAGAAAAAGTAGATATAAAAGTCGAACAGGAAATGCATTTAAGTGCCACAGCCAACCAAAAACACACATTGAAACAAACGATAATTACAAGGATAAATAAAAGGCACGGTATATGACATCACACTCATAAAAGGATTGACAATAGGGCTTGTGGCACCGCTAAAGATCACAACTCCGCTAAAGACCACAACTCCGCTAAAGTCCATACACATTTCCGCTAAAGTCCACAAAAAACGAACGCCAAAGTCCACAAAAAATAGTGTTGCTAAAGATCACAAACGTTTTCGCTAAAGTCCATAACACTATTTCAGCGAAAAACACAATTTTGATGTTTCAGCATTTTTTCATTAATTTATGCGAAACATATTGTCGCCAGATGTAGTTGACATGTATAAATGATCCATAAGTTTTGTCTGAAACAAAAATGTTGAAAGCCGGAGAACCACAAGGATCAGTACTGGGTCCTCTGCTTTTTCTAATTTATATAAATGATATTGCCGAAAACATGTTAAGTATAAATCGACCGTCTTTTCAATGTCCACATCTAGCATATGGAAGATATGGAAGGTATTTTAAACCCCGATTTATGTATTATATCAGACTGGTCGAAACGGTGGCTTTTTTAATTTAATCCAAATACAACTGAAGTGCTATTTTTATCCCTGACATGCACGAACCGCCGTCCACAGCTACGTTTAAATGACGTTCAGCTTACATTTGTAGAACACCATAAACATTTGGGTATACTATTCAGATGGTACATTAACAGTATAATAGCTTCTGCGTCAAAAGTTTTAGGCCTAATGCGACTTTTAAAATTAAAATTAAAATTGAATCGTAAAACACTTAATCTGATTTACCTAGCATACATGCGTCCCATCTTAGAATACGCATCTATTGTGTGGGATGGGTGTTCTGTTTACGATCGAGAAAAACTTGAAAAACTCCAATATGAGACCGCACGGATTGTTACTGGATTAACAAGATCAGCATCAATACAATTTTTTTTATCTGAAATCGGATTGCTTTCATTATCCGATCGACGTAAATCACTAAAGTCAATAATGGCATAATGCCTCCATGTGTTACTAACCTTTTCCCTCCAATTGTACAAGAAAATAACCTTATAACCTAAGAAACAATAACAACTATGAGACAATGGCAAGAAGAACGGAAATTGTTTCAAGATCATTTGTACCATCATCTATTACTCTGCGGAATAACTTAACAGTCGAAATTAGAAACTCCGAATCTCTTGCTATCTTTAAACGCAAACTTAAAAGCTTTATATTTGTTAGTCCTACAGTTCCTAGTTTCTTCTTACATGGTCCGCGACCACTTGCCGTTATCCACGCGCGAATTTGTAATGCATGTAGCAATCTTAATAACGATCATTATTCAAATCATTTACAATCATTAGCAAGTTGCGACTGCGGACATGTTATAGAAGATGCAGAACATTGTATGTTTAATTGTAATAGATTTCACATACAACGAATTACTCTATTTCAATCCACTCGACGTTTTCACCCGCTAAATGCAAACACTTTGCTTTTCGGTCAAGAACTACTCTCACATGAAGAAAATACATTAATTTTTAATGCTTTCCAAAAATACATTAGCGAAACCAAGCGCTTTACACACTAGCAATTTTTATCAAGTTCTTACAAAGGGTGCATACTGCTGTGACTCAATGTACAGAATGTCTATAATCTCGCTTTCTGCTATCACGACCTTGCTTCTTCCTATCCCTTCTCTGTATACCATATTTGACAGCAATTAATGGAACTGATCTCAGGTGTATGTTAATTGTTAAACAAACAATGTGTATACAGTGTGGGGGAACACGTGACCTAAAATGGTTCTAAACACGGAACAAATGGCGAATGTTTTCTAAATTATCGAAGAAAACGCTGGGTAAGTACTGTTTATATTGGAAAGTTTTATTTAAGATATCGCCCGTTTTATGCAGCTGGAAAAGCGCGTTCTCTTGATATATCTGTCAGCTGTGTTCCTTCTCTAGTTCCTGAGATTACCTCGAGGTTTTTGGACGAATCGAGGAGTTTTCTGGATTCAAATGTTTTGACACTTAACACAGATGCCGTCAATTTGTTAAAGAAATTAGATTAAAATGAAGAATAAAGCCAATTATTGTCCATGTATCTTTACTTTGTTTAAAAACTCTCCTGATGAGCGCATTATTTTGTCTCTAGACCTAGAAATTTACTTGAAATGCTTGGAATTCAATAAGTGGTACTTTTTAAACATGTACCGAATTTAGAAGATACTTAACACGTTCCTTGTATCGGGGATGGTACTTCACACGTAAGACCAGTTTCAAAAACTTCTTAGCACGCAAGACCAGTTTCAAAAACTTCTGTTCAAAGACGATGCGGTAAGAGCCGATTATGGCCGTCATCAATCTTCAAATATTGATATTCCATTTATTTCGTTACTGAAAGCTAAAATTTACAGAATATATGGCATACAAATAGTTTACGTCGACGTTTGTATCAAAATTGGCATTTGATGATGGAAAATAATGTTTTTTTGGGTTTGTTTTCTTCAGTTGTGTGCTATTTCCATAGAACTTTTTATCTGTTTTATTATTATTATGCATATGAGCACAATTTTGTACATATTTAATACTTATATAAAGTAATAACTACATATTTATTTATTACTTCAAATAACTTGACGACATATGTAACAAGATGCGTTCATATCTAAAATTTTATGTAACTTACACAAAATATTCTGTAAATTTAATCTTTGAATAACGCAGTGAAAGAAATCTTTTAATTATTTGTTAAAAATAAATACCCCTTTTTAAGATCACAGTGCAATGTGTTACTTAAAACATTTGAAAACTTGTCTCACATAGCACTTACTGCTAACTGTAAAAACTGTTATCATGTATAGAATAATGATTTGTTTAGTATTAAATACGTGTTTATAAGTATTATAACAAGACCTAGGAATTATTTTGTACAAAGAATGAAGAATGAAATGTCGGTATATTTTGCGATATAACAAGGCTACGAAGTGCGCGACGTCATATCAGGCTATAGCTCGAAATAGTTCTTTCACCATTGTTTCGTAAAATACGTGTAATAATAAAAAAAAGTATCTGTACATGATATATTGTATATTCGTAAGCATCTGATCTCTTAACATTGGTATTGGACAGATACTTGCAAACAACGCACTGGAAAGCTCGAAAAAAGAAGACACTCTGGGAAATATTACAGCTTAATAACGTAACTATTCTACACCTTCCCCGCTTTTTAAATGTTCCTTTTCAATTGTCTCAGCCAAGCCATCTTATGTTGAGCAAAACTATAATTGTGCTGCGTCTGAAACTAAAGTGCTAAGGGCAAACGATAAATACAGCATCCCCTTGTCAACCAACACCCGGCATATATACCGATATTATGTTAACAATAAGTCACAATTTCGGACACAAATCTGCATATCTTACTTACGACGGAAAAAGTTGAAACAAGGGCTTACAGAAAGTTCAGGTGATGTCGATTTACTAGGATATGAATAACCTTTCGCGCAAATGACGTGACGTCATAAAATGCAGATATAGCATAGTTATAAACGTTCTTCACTTATATAAAAATAGGCACGTGTTATTTTAGAATTGACTATTTAAGTTGACAGCATATACCTAAGTGTGTCAAAATGTGTGTTCAGCTGCTTAACAGTTTACAACATGATTCAATTTTTACATTGCCTCATCTAGCCAAAGTTTCGCTGTCATAAATACAAATATTGCAATATAATTGTATATACTTTGTCATATTAGAAAATCTTTTTTTTTAATCATTGTTGCTTTCAATTATCCATGATTGGCAATAAATGTATGTATAACCTGTGAATTCACGTGTCGTTTTATTTATTTGGGCGATTTTAATTACCCAAAGTTCACCTGGGACGACAGTATACCAACCATACAGCATGACTGTAAGTACTTAAACTTATATGATGATTTTACAGACCTGCTTGATGATTATAACCTCTCTCAATTGGTGAGCGAACCCACAAGACTGGAAAATACCCTGGACTTATTCATAACAAACAACCCTACCCTTGTAAGTAAAGTTGAGATACTACCAGGAATCTCGGACCATGACATTGTTTATGCAGAAGTAAACATTAAACCCCAAGTAAGTTACCAAAGACCGAGAGTGATGCAGATCTACAAAAAAGCTGACTGGAATGGCCTATCAGACCATATAATGGAGATCCAGAAATACTTTATGGTAAACCATGAATCTAAATCCATAAACAGACTATGGCTAGACTTCAAGACAGCACTACAAAATAGTATAGACACATATGTCCCAAACAGAACAGTAAGTAGTAAGCCATCACTCTCTTGGATGAACCAAGAAATTAGGAGGTACATCAGGAAAAGAGACAGCCTCTTCCAGAAGTACAAGTTGAGTAGAAAGGAAAGGGGCCCGCATGACTTTATAGACATGCGGTACCTTGTCAAGCAAAAGCTGAAACAAGCACATGATAGGTATATCAGTGAAATTCTGGGAATATCCGTAAACAGAATCAAATGAGCCAGGAAACCCTCCCACATACTCAACAAAAAGGTTGTACTCCTTCCTAAATAACGTCAAAAAAGACTCAAAGGGAATAGCGCCACTCAAAAAAGAAGGTTTTAAACATGCAATTTCAGTCCGCCTTCACGCCTAAATCCCCGCTTAGTCTAGCACAACTTGCCCAAATTGCGGTCCAGAACCAAGTAGACACAGGTAGGCTATCGCCTTCCTCAATTCAAGAAAAAAACATCAGTAAGTATACCATTATGCCAGACATTATTATTTCAGACAATGGAATCCTGAAATTACTTAAATATTTAAACCCCCACAAGGCCGCAGGACCAGATAGGCTAAAACCACTAGTCCTTCAACATCTCCGTGAGTCCATTGCCCCCATCATAAAGGTAATCTTTCAGCGTTCTCTTGATACAGGTACAGTACCCAAGGACTGGAAAGATGCAAATGTATGTCCTTTATTCAAGAAAGGCGATAAAGGTCTAGCCTCAAATTACAGGCCAATTTCCTTGACAAATATCCTTTGTAAGGTATTAGAGCATGTAATCACTACAAACCTAGTTTCACATCTAGACAAGAATAACATCCTCTATGATTTGCAACATGGATTCCGCTCTAAGCGGTCATGTGAAACCCAACTGGTAATGCTGGTCGAAGAACTTTCAAGAAACGCCATAACTGGCAAACAAACAGACCTTATCTTACTAGACTTTAGTAAAGCATTTGATAAGGTAAGTCACGAGAAGCTCCTATTTAAGCTGCACCAGTACGGCATCAGAGGTTATATCCTTCAATGTATTAGGGCATTCTTGTCCAACAGAACACAAACAGTCATCCTGGAAATTGACAAGTCCTCAGAAGTTCCAGTCACTTCTGGAGTACCACAGGGATCAGTCCTAGGGCCTATAATATGCCTTGCATACATCAACGACCTGCCAGCGAACATCAAATCAAAGGTGAGGCTCTTTGCTGATGATACAACACTCTATTTAGCAGTGACAAACCTCCAAGATGCCGAAGTCCTACAAAACGACCTTAACCGCATGGAACAGTGGGAAACTGATTGGAAACCTGCCAATTTCTATTCGATTTTGTGGTTGTATGTTTAAGAAGCGTATTAATAGGTTTTACTGGATCACTGATGAACATTTTCGAAATTTCGACTCTATGCTTACACTGAGCAAATGTCACTGAAAACACTCAAACAGCTGTAACCTTGACCTGTTTGGTAAACAAACAAGAAGTGTCTTACATGTCTTGAGACCCCACCTTTTCTGGTGATTTTTCAAGTGGAAAATTAGTTTTCTATATTAAAATTACACTGATGCATTATCCATTCTTGAGTTGAAGTTGCAGCAAATCATTAATATGTGACATTTTAACATTGGTGTCTATGGGGGAAAATAATTAGTGGTTTCATACATATACAAGGTAAAAGACGGTGTGGAGCCATACACAACTACCATTTAAGTAAATATATAAACACGCCCCAATCCATCATTTGCCTTCATTTTCCTGGGACTGGAAGTATGGCGATGGTTTCAAATTGATTGACTCAGATTTATTAGATCTATAATAATTTATGAAATTAAATTAATATTGATTGTTTTGGAAGGCGCTTAAGGAAGAGTGATACCTCCAGCATACCGCCCTAGCCTAAATCACATGTTTCATTTGAAATTACCAGTTTGAATTGAGCGTATTAAAGTGTCCGATTGTACCATCCACTATTTTACCAGGAGTATGGTACAGTCGGACACCTTCATTTTGTCAAATAAATGAACCCAACAATAAACGAAAAACGGGTTTTGATGACGTATGCATTATTTGATAAAAAAAATGCGTTACACTTAGCATAATAATAACGAACTCAAACTTATGGATCATGTAAACTACATCTGACGCAAATATGTTTGGCATAAATTAATAAAAAAGTGCTGAAACATCTCTCACAAATAAGAAAAAAATTAATTCAAAATTGTGTTTTTCGCTAAAATAGTGTTGTGGACGTTAGCGACAACGTTTGTGGTCTTTAGCTACAAAATATTTTGCGGAAAATGTTGTGGACTTTGTCGTTTTAGTGGAAATGTGTGCGGACTATAGCGGAGTTGTGGACTTTAGCGGAGTTGTGGTATTTAGCGGTGCTTTTCAAACATTTTGTGAAAAAAGTTTGACCCACCCATATAATTGTTTGCTCACCCATACCCAAAAGAAACATGTTTTTGTTCTTCTTTTCTTTTTTTTTTCTTTTTTATCTTTTTAAAAATCTTTTTAAATATAGGCTACTTTTCATTTTCAGACTGTAGTTATCCCCTTCACCGATTACCCACCTGTAGATGGTCACTGACACTCGTTATACTTTTTGACCGAGAGTGCCAAGTCGAAAATTTTAGCGTTTTAGCGTGTATTTTTGATAAATAAATAATATGATTTTCATAACATGTTGCACACGTCATGTACTAAACAACATAGTTTGAGTATCTCCTTGTATTTAATTAAAAAAGAACACAAGACTAATGTTATCATTTTTAAACGCATTTTAACAATGGCATCTCTTATGAGTTATTTCCCCTCGCTTCGACATTTTAAATGGGCGAACATCGCAATTTCTCGCGCAGTAAAGCTTCTAAAAGTCAATACAACTGAAGATGCCGAAAATTGAAGGGGAACTGACAATTTAATCATGTAAAATTGTCACAATCTTCCAAATTATGTGTTTACAAAAAAAAAAGAAGAAGAAAATGGCGGCTGTTTCAACTTTTTTGACGTTGACGGAAAGTGACGTACTACTTCCCATTGTCATGTGTTCGAATGAAAAGTAGTCGGAGGAGGAAAATAATCACTGCCACTGGAACAAATCGGTAAAATGGTGTATTACTAAAAGGAGGTTGATTAGTGTGACCTTCTTAGACCTAATTGACTGGTTTAAATGTCTTGCTGTCCAACTTGCAGAGTAATTGTCCTGTGTGTGTATTTCTTCTAACCTGAACCCCCAGACTTACCTCTTGTCCTGAGGTAGTCTAGCTAATGGCATATATGGCAACGCTTACCTTTTAGCTGTTTTATTGGATTTTCTTTTGCTTAATTTCTCAAAATGCTAGTTCAGTTTTCTAGCACTAGCAATATTTGGGAAAATACACATTCTTCTAACATATGATTAATTGATGAAAAGTTTACTTTAATTCAAAATTTATTCACAGGTTATCAATTACCTGTCAAAGAAAAGTGTTAGAACTATTTCTGCTAGTTCTTAAGAAAAGTGTAAGTTGATAACGGTGCTAAATGTGAGCCATGTATGGTTGCCACTCACCTTGTAGCTGTGTTACAAAGCAGGTTAGCATGCTACAGATGGTGACTAAATGCCAAAGGGTACATAAAGAAAATAATTTGGAACATGTGAAGCACCAACAGTGCTGCGAACGCCAGATTGCGAGTAAAAAGGGGATAATTCAGGTAAAAACACGACAGTTACGGTTCTTGTCATACAACGTAAATTTCATCCTATGCTTGGTGTGCATACATGTAAATCATCCTATGCTTGGTGTGCATATATACATGAAAATTACATGTATATATGCACACCAAGCATATTTACATGTATATATGCAAACCAAGCATATTTACATGTATATATGCACACCAAGCATATTTACATGTATATATGCACACCAAGCATATTTACATGTATATATGCACACCAAGCATAGGATGAAATTAGTAGGATTACTAATTCCAACTTCTACTGCTAGAAATAGCCTTAGCAATAAAGTGTTAAATGCTCTGCTGGTCATAACCATGGAGGGAAAGCCATTGGAACAACTTAACTTTGAGGCCGCTGTTAACACATGGTATGGGGAAAAGACTGGCATTCTGCTTTGTAAACTTAATAAAGTGCTCTGACAGCAAACAGTGTTTGTACTACAGTATAAGAAAGTGTAAATCAGTATAACAAAGTGTTTCGTTGTATGTGCTATATAAGTTAAATAATAGATTGTTCTGTGTCAGATAGTTCTGTGTCAGAAACTGTTTCAGTGATTATATGTGCTATGAGATGTCTTTTATTCTGTCAGAAAGTGATTTGCTAGCATTTTTTTATTAAAAGATTTTGAAAGAAAAATATAATAAGATATGATGTTATTTTATTATTTTATTCATTCCTTAGGCCAAAAATAAAATTATGTTTGTTTCCCCTTCCCGACCCATGCAAAAAAGGGTTGGGTAGGTAGGTAGGTAAAATATTTTTTTTATTTCATTTCTTTTATTTGAGATCAAAACTGGAATACATGCTACCTATAAGACACATTTAAGACAAAAAAAAAAAAAAAAAAATAAATAAATAAAAAAAAAAAAAAATAAATAAAAAAAAAAGTTTTTTTTTTTCGCCAGTGTCGAAAAAATAATTTGGGTCGCGGCAATTTCGGTGGGTCGGTCGGGAAGGGGAAACAAACATAATTTTATTTTTGGCCTTATGATACCAGATATACGCCAAATCACAGTTTTCAACTGGAATTTAAAAAACCCCGCATCCATCCCCCTTTCTCCGCAAAAAGGCCACCACTCCTTTAAAAAATCCTGGGGAAAGCCCTGGTAATAAAAAAGTGTATGTCTACTCGATCGGCCATTATTCTCCTCATTCGGTTGCTGAGCGGCACAAACATAGTTTGATAATCAAAACCTGTTTTCTGAATTGTTCGCCAGTATTCATGGAAGATTTACGAAAAAAATTATACACATTTTAAATCTATCGCAGATATTACCCGCCAACCCCAGGAGAAAACAAGTGCGTGAGTAGAGTTAAATACACCATTGACCCACAACAATGTTCCCCTAGAGGTGGGTGGGTGGGTTCTGGGTTTTGTCTCTGTCCTGATTTCTAGCAATATGGAATGGTAAATATTGTTTGTTAGCTCGCCTATATGTTTGTTTATATCTCTCAGTTTCTTTCTTTTGTTGAGTTCTGGGAAGAAAAGAAGAAACTTTTCTGGGTATATATTTGACCATTAATGAGATTGGTTAGTTTACAGGTTAAAGCTTTATGTAAAGGGCAAAACTCTGCCACAAATATAGTCAGAGTTATTAGACATATGTATCGACATTCCTGGGGATAAGATGAAGATGTGTGTGAAGTTTTGAGTTATGGCCATTTATGAGCTTGGTTAGGTTGCACGTTATAAGTTCTATGAAAAGAGGCATAACGCTGTCGAAATGAAAGTCAGCGTTATTGGACATGTTCAACAACATTCCTTTTGGGTAATATGAAGATGTGTGTGAAGTCTCATGAACATAGGTCAAATACCTTTTAAGTTACGGCCAGTTATGACCTTGGTAAGGTTGCAGATTAAAGTTTTATAATAAAAAAAAGAGCCTAACTCTTCCATAATGAAAGTCAGAGTTGTTGGACATACTATCACCATTCCATTAGGTAAGATAAAGATGTGTGTGAAGTTTTATGAACATATGTCAGATACCGTTACAAATTGTGGCCTGTCTTGAGTTTCAGAGGCGCCCATGAGCTTGGTTAAGTTGCACGTTAACGTTTTATAAAAAAAGGGACATTACTTTGCTAAACTGAAGGTTAAAGTTATTTAACCTGTGAAGCAACATTCCTTATGCAAAGATGAAAATGTGTGCGAAATTTTATGAGCATATGTCAAACACTTCAAGTTATGGCCAAGGTTAGGTTGCAGGTTAAAGTGTGACGGACGGACATACGGATGACGGACGACAGACGACAGGTGATACAAAAGTAGACGTCTCCAGGGTACATAAAGAAAATAATTTGGAACAAGTGAAGCACCAACAGTGCTGCGAACGCCGGATTGCGAGTAAAAAGGGGATAATTCAGGTAAAAACACGACAGTTATGCATATATACATGTAAATTTCATCCTATGCTTGGTATGCATATATAAATGTAAATTACATTTGTATATGCACACCAAGCATTGGATGAAATTAGTAGAATTACTAATTCCAACTTCTACTGCTGATTGCGAAAGACGCTTCTCAACCTTGGAGAGGGTAAAAACAACCCATAGAAATAGCCTTAGCAACAAACTGTTAAATGCTCTGCTGGCCATAACCATGGAGGGAGAGCCATTGGAACAACTTAACTTTGAGGCCGCTGTAAACACATGGTATGGGGAAAAGACCAGGCGTTCTACTATGTAAACTTAATAAAGTGCTCTGACAGCAAACATTGTTTGTACTACAGTATAAGAAAGTGTAAATCAGTACAAAATGTTTAGTTGTATGTGCTATATAAGTTAAATAATAGATTGTTCTGTGTCAGAAACTGTTTCAGTGATTATAAGTGCTATGAGATGTCTTTTATTCTGTCAGAAAGTTATGTGCTATGAGATGTCTTTTATTCTGTCAGAAAGTGATTTTCTAAAAAAAATAATTAAAACATTTTGAAACAAAAATATTATAAAATATGATGCCAAATCTCTTCTTTTCAACTGGCATTTAAAAAACCCCGCACCCATCCCCCTTTTTCCGCGAAAAGGCCACCACTCCTTTAAAAAATCCTGGTGAAAGCCCTGGTAATAAAAAAGTGTATGTCTACTCGTTCGGCCATTATTCTCCTCATTCGGTTGCTGAGCGGCACAAACATAGTTTGATAATCAAAACCTGTTTTCTGAATCGTTCGCCAGTATTCATGGAAGATTTACGAAGAAAAGTATACACATTCTAAATCTATCGCAGATATTACCCGCCAACCCCAGGAGAAAACACGTGCGTGGGTAGAGTTTTATACACCATTGACCCACAACAATGTTCCCCTAGGGGTGGGTGGGTTCTGGGTTTTGTCTCTGTCCTGATTTCTAGCAATATGGAATGGTAAATATTGTTTGTTAGCTCGCCTATATGTTTGTTTATATCTCTCAGTTTCTTTCTTTTGAGTTCTGGGAAGAAAAGAAGAAACTGTTTTGGGTATATATTTGACCGTGTTATGAGATTGGTTAGGTTACAGGTTAAAGCTTTATGTAAAGGAAAAAACTCTGCCACACATATAGTCAGAGTTATTAGACATATGCATCGACATTCCTGGGGATAAGATGAAGATGTGTGTGAAGTTTTGAGTTATGGCCAGTTATGAGCTTGGTTAGGTTGCACGTTAAAAGTTTTATGAAAAGGGGCATAATTCTGTCGAAATGAAAGTCCGTGTTACTGGACATGTTCAACAACATTTCTTGTGGGTAATATGAAGATGTGTGTGAAGTCTCATGAACATAGGTCAAATACCTTTTAAGTTACGGCCAGTTATGATCTTGGTTAGGCTGCAGATTAAAGTTTTATAATAAACAAGAAATATCACTGTAAGTGATAAATGCCCCCGAAGTGTCCTTTGACCCCTAAGTATGACCTTGACCTTGGAGACATGGACCTGGATTTTGTGCACGACACGTCGTTTGGTTGTGGTGAGCACTTGTGCCAAGTTATTTGAAAATCCGTCCAGGCATGCAGAAGTTATTGACCGGACACGATTTGACCTTTGACCTCTAAGTGTGACCTTGACCTTGGGGCCACATACCTGGATTTTGTGCGCGACACATCGTCTTGTTGTGGTGAGCACTTGTTCCAAGTTATTTGAAAATCCGTCCATGAATGCCAGAGTTAATGACCGGACACAATTTGACTTTTGACCTCCAAGTGTGACCTTGAGCTTGAAGACCTGGGTTTTGCGCGCGACACATCGTCTTGTTATGGTGATAAGTTGTGCCAAGTTATTAAAAAATCCCTGCAGTGGTTGTGACGTTACGGTCCGGACACGAAATTGCGTACCTGTTTTTGACCTATAAACTTCAAGTGTAACCTTGACCTTTGAGGTACGGATCTGGGTTTTGCGCGCGACACATCGTCTTGTTACGGTGATCACTTGTGCCAAGTTATTTAAAAATCCCTGCAGGGGTTGTGACGTTACGGTTCGGACACGAAATTGCGTACCTATGTTTGACCTATGAACCTCAAGTGTGACCTTGACCTTTGAGGTACGGACCTGGGTTTTGCGCGCGACACATTGTCTTATTATGGTGATCACTTGTGCCAAGTTATCTAAAATAAAATCCCTGCAGGGGTTGTGACGTTACGGTCCGGACATGAAATTGCGTACCTGTTTTTGACCTATGAACTTCAATTGTGACCTTGACCTTTGAGGTACGGACCTGGGTTTTGCGCGCGACACATCGTCTTGTTATGGTGATCACTTGTGCCAAGTTAATCAAAAATCCATGAGGGGTTTTGAAGGTACAGTCCGGACACGAACTGCAGAATGAATCCGGACAGATAGACAGACAGACAGACGGACGGTGCGATTACTATGTGCCCCCGAAGTTTTCGGGAGCTTAAAAAGAGCCTAACTCTGCCAAAATGAAAGTCAGACTTATTGGACATCCTATCACCATTCCATTAGGTAAGATAAAGGTGTGTGTGAAGTTTTATGAACATATGTCAGATACCGTTACAAATAATGGCCTGTCTTGAGTTTCAGAGGCGCCCATGAGCTTGGTTAAGTTGCACGTTAACGTTTTATAAAAAAAAAGGGACATTACTTTGCTTAACTGAAGGTCATAGTTATTGAACCTGTGAAGCAACGTTCCTTGTGCTAAAATGAAAATGTGTGCGAAATTTTATGATATGTCAAACACTTTTCAAGTTATGGCCAAGGTTATGTTGCAAGTTAAAGTGTGACGGACGGACGGACGATATGACGGACGACAGACGACGAAGGACAACGTGATCCCTAATTGTCTGTAATGCTACACAGGTGATACAAATGTTACTGTAACAGTTCATGAAGATCCGATCCACCTCACAACCAATTACATATGGCAAACACTTAGTAAATACATTCTGGAGTTTGCAGGAACCGCAGTTATAACCAATTAGACATCATCAGGATCCGGATCGTTCCTATGCAGTGTCGTGAAATTCAAAAGGGTAATTATCACAAAATGTGTATCTCATATACGGTCGAACACGACAGGCGGACAGACACGCATACAACCTGTGACTCATATACAGATAATATGTCATTACCACCGACACTGTCTCAACACCACGTCTACTACCACTACTCATGTTACAACCACAACAATAACTACTACCATCACTAGGTCTTCTATCAGAAACACGCCAACTATCCCCTAAACGACTCGTATTTCCACAAAAACAACAACTCCCACCACTTATACTCGTAATACTCGTAATATCACCACTATAACTACCACCACAACTACCTCCTCCTACTGCTACTGCTACAACTACTACTAATACTGCTGTTGCTGCTACTGCTACGACTGCTGCTGCTGCTACTACTACTACTACTACTGCTGCTGCTGCTACAACTACTACTAATACTGCTGTTGCTGCTACTACTACGACTGCTGCTGCTGCTACAACTACTACTAATACTGCTGTTGCTGCTACTGCTACGACTGCTGCTGCTGCTACTACTACTACGACCGCCGCCACCACTACAACTATCACCACTATTTCTACTCATATTACCACCACCATAACAATTACCACCACCAATTATTGTACTACGACAACAACAACTCCCACCACAACTACTTCTACTACTACTACCATCATCACAGCTACTACTACTACTACTATTTCTACCTCTGCTGCAACAATCACTACCACCACTACTTCTACTTCACCTGTCACCACAACAATACAACCACTACTTCTACTATAATCCAATACAACTCAACCCACAACTAATTGTTGGTGGTGGTAGTTGTTGCTGAGGTGATACTGGGAAACTTTCTGCTTTTTGAAGATGAACAGGTCTGTCTTAAACATTAACAAGAGAAAGGGATGGTTGGTTACCTATAAGAAAGTAGTTTCAGCAAGTTTAAAAACACTGGGACACATGTCAATATTTGCTCAGCCCCTCACTCAGATACATTCAAGATATCCATTAATGTCCAGAATACAGTTACAGCCCTAAAATAACAAAAAACTGCACTGAAAAAAGGTTTTAAGAAAAAGACAAGCACTATTGTATTTAGTGTTTACCCTGCTTTTTAAACCAATCAGATGGCTCTGAATTTCAAATACTGGCTACATTTATTCATGAAAAATTTACTACCATCACTCTTCATGGTTTAGAGTGTGACCTATACAGAAACTAGAGATAAAACATAAGGTAAACACTAAGCCGGATAGATTCTATGAAGAGAAATCTTCACCATTAAGAAACCGCGGTCGGTCGCTACGCTCCCTCCGTTTCGGTTTCTTAATCGTAAAGATTTCTCTTCATAGCCTCTATCCTATAAATAGAAGTCCTTTCGAATGCACCAGGCCAGAACATCCGGTTGATTTGGAGTAAATAAGCCCGGATATTCGGTACTGATATTAATTCCTACCCTTTAGGGAATTATACACAGATGTTGTTACTTGGGATGGAAATCTGACAATCAACTTCCACCACCGCCAACACCACCATTATTTACACAACTACTTCTTCTACTATTACTGCTTCAGCTACTGCTACTACCACCACTGCTGCTACTACCACCACCACCACCAACACTACTACTACTACTACTACTACTACCACTACCACTACCACTACCACTACTACTACCACCACCACCACCACCACTACTACTACTACTACAGCTCTTACTACAACCACGTACTACTACTTCCACAGGAACTGGTCACTTTTAATTTTTGCCTTCTATTATTATAATTGTCTATAAAGGACTTTAATGGGAAATTTTGGAAAATGCTGGTGTTCTTTTTCAGAGGTCAGGCAGACGTTCGAAACAATCTCAGTTACATGCACACTATATACTAACATGTGCAGAAATAAATTTCCTATCCAACAATACCTTTCTTCCTACGATCCCTTGTAAATTCGCTGAGATATCCGAGTTCAAAGTCACCAAAGTGCAATTTCAAGCTGCACGTCGTTTGTCTATGTCCCCTATGTAAACAAATGAAATTTACCGAAAATCAGGTGTCCGTTAATTCCGTTAATTTCGGCGCAGTATTCCAGCTTCAAATCACAACCAATTCACTAAAGTAAAGCATCAATACGTAAATAAATCCATATTTTATCAGTTTGCATAGTCCGTATCACGAGAAAGTCACACAACAACGAGTATTTCGCCACTTGTTATCGGCACTAGCAGACTTTACAAATGAAACCGCCATTTTCAATTGAATTACGGGGCCGAATGACGTCATAATGCGAACCTAACAGCTATGGTAAAAAAACAAAACTTTTTAAAATTATTCTTGAATATATTATTAAATACGCTTGTGCTTATCCATAACACTATTATTGATTATAATAGTGTTATGGATAAGCACAAACGTATTTTCTAATATATTCAAGAATAATATTAAAAAGTAAAAATACTTACCATAGCTGTTAGATTCGCATTTTGACGTCATTCGGCCCCGTAATTCATTTGAAAATGGCAGTTTCATTTGTAAAGTCTGCTAGTGCCGATAACAAGTGGCGAAATACTCGTTGTTGTGTGACTTTCTCGTGATACGGACTATAGATAGATTCTTTATTTCCTCCAATGTACAGGAGAGCATATACATATAATTGTAACATATAATACAAATTCAAAATTTAACATGAGCGAACGTTAACATATTTTTATATATATAATGGATCAAGACTATATACATACATCATTAAAGATTATTTTACAATTTGACTATAGATGAGTTCAGAATTTGAGATAAATACTATTTATATGAATCATATTTTGCTATGTATTACCATATGCATGACTCTTGCCGAAACGAAACACAAGAAGACAAAATGGTGCAATATACTCATAACCTTATATATTAACATGTATCATAGTTATGACTCTTGCCGAAACGAAACTCAAGATGTAAATATGGTACAGTTTACTCAGCTTAAATTAGTTAAACATGTATCATATTTATGACTCTTGCCGAAACGAAACTCAAGATGTAAAAATGGTACAGTTTACTCAGCTTAAATTAGTTCATGCCTACTCTCATAATTATAATATAGACTTATTAAACATAGTAGGAATCACTATTGAAAATATTATTTCATTTTCTATAATAAAACACATAAAATCTAAAGTATTTATGTAGTAATGTATAACTACACAAAATAATTAAAGAATATTCCCAGCATTCAAAACGGAGTCGTAATACCGTCAGCTGCCTGCTGGCATTACTGAAAAAGACACTTATCCATTATGTATTTTAAATACACTTATAGTAATTAATTACACCTTTGTGACAATAAGCTGCATTACTATGTATAATTAAAAATAGTATGAACCATTTTTACAATAATAGCCAACATGTTATCAGTTTCAGATTCAATTGTCGAAAAGTGTTTGAATCCTGATAATAATATGCATATCTGATCTCGAGGACCTTTAAGAATAAACTCTTTGTATGACTTTAATCCAATATTTTGTATTAATGCATTTCACAGTTTTTGTCTCGCGGAGTCATTAACTGAACAGTAATGCATAATATGTAATAATAAGTTTTCTACTAACAAATCACACATTTTACACTTTTCAGAGCGACTAAAAGAGAACAGTTTTCCAAGTATTAATATTGCAGTATAGCAATGTTTCTTTAAATCAGGTCTTTCCCTGCTTAATTTCCAAATATCACTTGGTTCCAAATTGTTAAATAAACAATAGCATGGTATTACATTTAACTTAAGGCCTACTCGTGAGAGCCTTTGGTTTGATTCCAGATCGCACACCTTAGTTTTCAAAATGTGTTTCAATGAGTATTTTGACGGAATATTCGACGTTGCTACAAAACTCTCTAGTAAATAAAATATATTATATTTTTTGAGCAGTCTGTGTATATCTGGAATATAACCTAACACTTGGTTGTCATTATTCAAAAAACTCATCAATCTATTTATAAATATCTGCTTCGCGAGGTACTTATTTGGTAATCTACACAAATGACCAAAAAATTGTATTTTTTTAAAGTCAGTTACGGTTTCAATTGGCGAAATTCCAAGAGCACTTAAAGCTATATCAGTGCTTGTATATGTAGGCAGCTTTTGGATATATTTGACACAGAATCTGCGTGACCTCTCCAATT